>CM048038.1:8479640-8777140 GCA_026259375.1 Verasper variegatus | reverse complement strand
TTTCAGTGTATTTAAGAGATGCACCAGTTTGTCTGACATGAGACTGACCCACAACATTGTCCAGGATGATATCACAGGAGTCGACATCACAGTCCTCACACTGCACAGAAAGGCTCTGAGAACAGAGGGGAGCTCAGAGTCAAACACTCACAGCATCTTTGTTGAAATGTCTAATACATGGTTTCAGATTACCAAGGCAACGTCTTACCTTTAGTTTATTCTGTTCAAACCAAACCATCCCATATAAACACAGAAGTGTGATGAGTGCCTGAATAAGAACAGAATGCACAACAGACATTTATGAGTCAGCGTCAAAACTGTGGGTTAGATTTTTCTGCGGACATAAGAAAATACACCAAGTGATCAAAAGAATGGAAATCATTGCACAAAAAAAAAGAACCAGATCTTACCTTTAAATTTCAAATGTACATTCAGTAACTCCATGACTTTAACAGACATTCCATACCACAACTACTCCCCTAACCTACATTTATCTAACCTTATCCCAATCTTAAAACATGTATTCTCCTTAAAACTTACATTTGCTACCATAATGTGACTGTAGTCACCACAACCTGAAACACACACACACACACACACACACACACTTTACCAGGCACAGTAGCCACAGAAGAACGTAACGAATCTCTGTCTTGGAAAATAAGTCATATCCAAATTTCACACAAGTGAGAGCCTCCACGGAAGCAATGGCTCTGAGGAGAAATATAACAGGACAATTAGACTGATGCTTCTCTGTAGAAGTGAAACACATTTGAAATATAATGTTAGTGCTCCATATTTATCGTTTCTCAGCTATGAGAAGAACTTGAGGTTTGACCTTTCATCATGTAAAAGGGTTTGACTGCACGAGTGAACCTCGACAGAAGAGTCGTCTCTTTGTCCTGTATTTCAGGCAGAGCCTGTACCGTTGCCATGGAAACTGGAGCAGACCGAGGGCATCAGCCGCTTTGTGTCTGAGATGAGGTCAGTAACTACATAATGTGATGAATTTCAATTGGCTAGTAAAAGAACAGGTTGAAAATACTTCAATGCTCAACATTTCAGATAAAATAACAGAGTTAAATAATTCCCAAAATACACACAAACAAAAATACACACAAATTAAAAACTACTACAACTGATATTCATTGCTAATTTTTATTAGCTTATTTATTTCAAAATATCACTGTCAACACGTCTGAACTTTTAACAGGAAGATATGAACATGTGGCACTATTGATTAATGGTGTGGTCAGAGTTCTCATCAGGATTTGTTTGATTCAAATATCAGTGTGGGTACGGCTGCTTCATTGTGAAAACGCCAACGGGGTCAATGATGACGGTTGGTTAATTTATCAGATTACTCATATTTCTCAAGTATTGTGAATTCACTGACAGATGGTTTAAAGTCAATTTGACCCAAAATGGACAAATGAAAGACAGAACAGCAAGTTTTCAAATACTAGCATTAATGTAACTTTCCAACATGTTTATAGATATTCAAATAGATACTCACCCAAACACCCAACACTGGGTGCCCACTCGTTTGCACCGGGTGTCTGTCAGATACGCATAGTACTGCCTGAAAAAGGTTGAAGAAATAAGGTAATCTGTTTTTTAACATAGCAAAGCAAACATTTCACATCTTCATACACACCAGAGAGCGCTTGATCACTTTAAGTCAGAGGTCTTCAGAGGGGTACGCAGATTTTTTGGTTGTTTAGACAAAATTTTCCTACAAATTTGAATGTCTTTAAACACACATTAACATGAATCCAACATATTGTAGCGAACGGATAAATGGAGGCAGAAGACGTTATCTTTCAGTCAGCAATGCACACATTCAGCGACACACAATAATAAAAACATGAATATATGAACCTGTGTATTATTTGAATAGCTTAGTATTGAATGCACAACAAAAGGGTAGCTATGGCACTAGGCCCAGTTTAATATAAAACACAATATTTATACAATATATACAGTAGGGGGTCCCTGCTCCATCAGTTTAGGGGTCCTTGGCCTGACAAAATGTTGAAGACCCCTGCTTTAAGTTAGTATTTGTTTTGGGTCATATTCAGTTCCTTACCGAACAGTGGGGGCCGTGACGGCTGCAAGAAGGAGGATGCGACACCAGCTGAGGGGGTGAGACACCTGGAAGACGAAGATGTGTTTGAGGAAGAAGGTGTTCATCTCCGTCAGCTGTGAAGATAAGAGACGTAGGACAGACAGGACTGAATATGATTCTCCACAGATGGACTGGCCTGACCAACAGGGAGAGCAGGATGGGGGGGGGGGGGTTGTTGTAGAATGTGTGATTAATCACTTAATATAAAATTAATGATCAGCAGATCAGTAGTGAAGGTAAATGTTCCTCATAGCCCTAACATCAGGGTTTGTTGTATGAGCCTACCTGCCATAAGATCATGAAGAGGTAGATGCCTGCAAGTCTCTGGAAGGACGACTTCGGGTCAAGCCAGCGCACGTAGGTCCAACTGGCCGGGGTGAACTGGAGCACGGCTCGCTTTATTTTCCCCGTGGTGGTGTGGATTTCCCTGAACAGACACAGTGTGAGCACAGCTCCTGTTCCCAGGGATGGTTCTTCAATTCATTTCTACGAGTCCCCTTCAGGTTTCCTCAGTGTTTTTTTTTTAAATCAACAGGAAAGAAAAATGTTTCACTGACTTGATACTGGCCCAGCGGTAGGTCCTCATCTCCAGAAAGCGGCAGGCGGTCATACCCAGCCAGATGCCTCCTCCGTTACACAACAGTATGTCCAGTATCAGCTGATCCCACCAGCACTCCGCAAAGTTTGGCAGAAGATGCATGAAAAACAGCTGTGGAGAGTGAAGAGTGAAGATGATAATCAAAAAGAAATACACGGATGTGGTGTGAAGTTATATCAGAATCTTTTCAATCAAGGGGCTCAGAGTTGGCTGGAATTGACTAAATCTAGAAAATGTATTGGTTTTACCGATTTAAAATCTTGTTTGACCATAGGCTCTGTCACGCAGTCTATTCTGTGATGAGTAACTCTGGTGTTTGGCTCAATCTCGTAATCTAATCCCTCCTGTCAAGAGTTGGCAGCAGTCGAGGTAACAGCTCTGATCATGTGTACAAACTCTGCTTTGTTCAGAGGGTTTTTCCCAAATCAGTTCCTGTTGCCTGCCCAGACTGAGCAGAAGCAGTGTTGTTCTAACCACAAATTACAGCTGATTAGTTTTTTACATGACCTTGCAGACTTTCCAGGGGGTTGAATGTTGTTTCGCTGCTGGAACTCTACATTAATTTGCGCATTAATTTACACCAGAAACTTTACAGTAGACACACGTTACCTCTGTTAGTTCCCAGGTGATGCTGATGGTCCAGCAGAGGCCGTAGCTGCGGATGAGCAGAGCCTTCAAGGCCCAGCCGGCAAAGTGGCCGAACGCAAAGATGTCGCAGTGGCTCAGGATGCGCTCCCATGTTATCACTGTGCAGTTTACAGCATATTCCTGTAGAACAGAAAAGAAGATTGACCAAATCCTAAAATCACAATGGCCACCAAAAGAAGAAATCTCCTCTTAAGGCTTGTCGTAAAACTGAGATATTCATTGGTTGAGCTTTTCCTCCTATTAGAAAAGTGAAATATGCTTCATGTAACTCTCCTGAACTGTACTTCCCATCAGCTCATGACCTATTAACTAACTGGTGTTACTTTGTACGAACAACGTATGCTCTCATGTTTAAACTAAGGCTTAACGACACATTTTAAGATCATTTGCAAACAATAGTTGTTTTTTTTACTGAACTCAAATCAAGCCACTGTTATTTAAATAACCAAAAGTTCAAAGTTTTACATTTTACAACCTCTACACAAAAAAATACTAAATCAATTTGATTCAGATAAAAGAAAGCTCATCAACAAAAAAACTAAACAATGAATGACGTGTGTGTGTGTGTGTGTGTGTGTGTGTGTGTGTGTTCCTAAGTCTAAACACTTCTTACCATAATGTCGGCTTCCCGTTTGGCGTAGCGCAGATTTGGGTCCAGCCAGTACATCAGAGACTTCACTTGGTTCCAGTTGAGGAAGATGATGAAAACCAGGAACAGGAAGTAAAGAACACTGAGACCTGACCACGACAGGAGAAAAGCGAGTGAAATGTGGCTCTGATCAGAAAACACACGGGGCTTTACATTTGACGCACAGTGACTTACCAAACACAATTCTCCATATCGCCGGATGGGGCCTGGTAAAAGGTCCTGATGAGGAAAGTTTCACAAAAGAAAAGTTCACTAAGCTTTCATGGACGAGCTCCTCCTCCTCCTCCTCACCAGCCCGGCAATACTCACTCATTATCTACTCACCACTGTGCCGATGGAGGGGTGGGTGAAGGGTTTGATTCCACTAAACACTTGTGGAGTCTCGGGGGTAAACTTTGTTGCAGCAGAATCCAATACAATTGAAGTCAATGGTCTCCTCATGTTCTGAAACTCCAGAAGTGTTTTGGTGGAATCAAACACTCACACCCAACCCTCCATCAGCAATAGTGGTGAGTAGATAATCAGCGGATTTTCATTTTTGGGTGTGAATGTGTCCGGGCAGCAGTTTAAAACTCAAAGATATTGGATCTACTGTGACACGAGATTCAGAAAAAAGCAGCAAATCCTAATGTTTTGGAAGCTGGAAGCAGATACAAAGTTAGATTTAGTTAGACTTCAATTATTAACTCATCATCATATATATTGGCCTTGACTGACGGAGCAGCAACGTGAACATTGGAGTCAGGGTGAGTGTCAGTGCTTGTTCTCCGTTTCTCACCATTAGGAAAAGCCAGGATACTGACGACCAAGAAGAGGGAAACAACCACAATAAGACCAACTCGCAGATTGTTGTCCGAGTTCTCATCATTCCTGTTGACGAACCACAGCACGTGTTAACAAAGGGAGGACTGTGTCCCCCACACACCCACGCCTGCATCACATTGTCACAGGCAGCTACAAGCGGAAGAGCAGCGGTGTAACTCTGGGATTACGAGGCGGAATCAGCCTTCGAACTAATACGAAAGACCCAGTTGTTTACCTGGTGAACGCAAAGTACATGAGGCTGAGCACGGTGGCCGTCAGCAGACTGATGGTGTGCGGCTTGTAGAAGAAATCAATGCAGATTTCATCCACTTGTTGATCGTTAATCGCCCGGAAATGTAGTTTATAGTTGGTGTCTTCCTCCCGCGGGGCTCGGGAGGGAGCGGCGGCCATGATGTCACCGCTGGGACCGACTTTCGGACGTTTACTCGTGTTATTTAAGCGGCTAAAGCTAAAAGCTAACAGCTGATATGAGTGACAGGACGACTTGAGGAACCGGGAACCGCACACACGCAGAAAACCCCTGGAGATGGACCGAACTACTGAGCTCATGGGGTGGACGCCAGCGAAGTTACACGTTTATTTATATGGATTCAAGCGTGTCAATTTTAAATACGGTATTTTAAAAGACCTTTTATACTAGAAATGTATCATTAAAATAATTGCTGAGTTGAAAAAACACTTTGGTAAGTATCTTAAAGGCACTAGTGTACCCGGACTTGCCCCGTAGTGGTATATTCCTGGTTATTTCCGTTGAGCTCTTCCGCTATCGAACACGTGAGAACAGTTGACATTGCGCGGTCAGGAAAGAGGCTGAGCTGAGGGTGGAAACACTTTGATTCACGAACTGTGAGTAAAATATGAACTTAATAAATAACTTAGCTTAGTCTAACGTGTGTGTCTTGTCTCCGCCATGTGTTTATGTGGGCGGTGCCGATGTGCAGGAGTTCAGAAAGGTATAGAGGAGGGGGATTGTGGCCTCAGAGGTGAGAAGCGGAATCTTGTAAACAATGCGGTGTTTGACCAGGAGCCAACGAAGCTGCTGAAGGACCTAAATGAAGAAGGCTCCTCTGGTGACTTCGAAGACTCATCTTCTGTCTTCTCCTAAATGAAGAGGGAAGAGCAAGCTATAAAATAATATAGCAAAGAAACAGGGTCATGCAGGAAATAACACAGGAAATCAGTTGATTTTTACATCAGACAAGGAGCTCTGTTTTTATTTAGAAAGTGCTTTAAAAAATAGTATTGACTGTTACTGTTATTACAATTGTGCCGTAATTTACTAAATAAGGTTGTCAATTCAAAAATCTGACAACACGCCCCACCTGGCCCCCCTTAGCAGCGCCACTTATATTTGATCTTTGTTTTATCTTGTAAGTTGTGTCTTAGTTGTGTGTCTGTTTTGTATTATCCTGTTTAAGCTTTCATAAATGTAGATTACCCTTTTCTAGTGATAATAACAGATGTTTCTACACTGTATTGTGTGCCTGGTTTTATAGTCTGTATTCATATTCAATCATTTTTTTAAATGCATATGTTCATGTTGTATTGAAGACATTTTTTGATATGGACACGTGTGTAAAATGTGGTTTGTATTATGACAAAATAAAACCAAATCAGAGTTAACGTGCCATGTTCATTTGTTCTCTGCAGAGTCACCATGGGTTCGTCCTATGCGCAGGTGTGTCTAAGATGCAGAAGTCTTCTTTGCAGCGTTCCAGCGGCCTCCACCTGGCAGTGTTCCACTCAAGTTCGCCATTGCACAACGGTCTCAAGCACAGCCTCCAAAATCCTCGACGGGTCCTCAATTTTCACAGGGAATCACCGAACAACTCAGACAAGACAGAGGTGGAAACAACAGATGTTCTATTACAGTGACTTATCAGCTAAACATCTTGCAACTGAGGCTAAAGAAGACAAGTTCACAGAAGAGTTGTCAAGAACGGATGTTGTGGCATACAGGAGCCCCCTGTCGCCAATCAGAGATGCTGTGCCCATGAATGAAAACCAGATGCCATTAGGTACATATTGATTTTCCGTTATTCACAAATAATCTACATTTATAAATGGATAAATTCATTAGTTAATGATTATTGTCATTGCTACCATCTTTCAGATAATTAGATTTCAGCTCTCTTGTTTGTCTCATGGGTGTTGAATCTGTTCCTTTTGAATTTTCTTCATTTATCAGATCTGGATTCTGTTGCTGAATTTTCTGCATTAGAGGAGATCAGTGATGAAGAGGCCATCTCTATATCTGTTCCTGCAGCCATGCCTCCAGCCTCCACCTCGCTTAGAGACTACGTGGACAAGTCGGAGACACTCAGCAAGCTGGTACAACTAGGTGATTAAATAAAAGCTGTTTGGAAGCACATATAGAGCTGTAAAGGTAAAGGCAATTGTCTGTTCGCCCATGTCTATTGTTTCTAATCATTCAACATCTTCCTCTCATTTCAGGTGTGAATCTGTGGAAGCTTGAACAAAGGTCCAATGTTGGTTCCATGCTGCTGAGGCTTGACTTCCACACAGACGTGGCCCCGAGGCTGCTGTTTCTCAAAGGGATCGGGGTGGAGGACTCTCGCTTTGGCTATATCATCACACACAACCCCTTCATTCTCACAGAGAGTTTGGAAAACCTGCAGACCAGGTGAAATGAAGAAACATTAGAAGCATCTATTTTCACCACAAACCGATCTAACCACAGACACTGTATATTGTAGTGCTGTAAAGTCAGGTCTCTGTTAATAACGTTCCATTTTTGGGTCGTTTGTGAAGGGTGAACTATCTCAAGTCAAAGAAGTTCAGCTCTGAGACTGTTGCATCCATGGTATCCAGAGCTCCGTATCTGCTAAACTTCAGTGTGAAGAGACTGGACAACAGACTGGGTTTTTATCAGCAGCAACTCAAGATCAGTGCTTCTAATGTAAGCGTCTTTCTCCAAGTGTCATCACAGCTTGTTGAAGAAGTGAATTTGTCGATGGAAAGAAGAAAAGCAAATTATAACTGTTTGTTTCTCTTTCCAGACCCGAAACATTGTCTCTCGCCTACCCAGGTTACTGTGTGGCAGTTTGGAGCCCGTTAAAGAAAATCTGAAGGTACTGAAATGACCATCCATGGTTTGAGTGACCTATCCTGAGATACTGTGTGTAAATATTTTGATAAATATTTGTGTCTGTGTTTTAAATGTGATCCACTTAGGTATGTGAAATCGAGCTGGGCTTTAAGGAGAATGAAATCCAGAGCATCGTTATTGCCGTCCCCAAAGTGCTGACTGCCAATAAAAGAAAGCTCACCCAAATATTTGACCTTCTCCACAACACCATGAAGGTGCCCCACCACCTGATCACCAAGTTCCCACAGGTACTTTACATGGCTGCTTGTTCGCACTTTTGCCAATTTAAGGGGATTCATTTTATCTGTGTTGCATTTATCCATATTCAGAATTAAAACTCAAGTATCTTTCCTCACATAGGTCCTGAACACCAAGTACCTGCGTGTCAGAGAACGCCACCTGTTCCTCGAGTACCTGGGAAAAGCTCAGTATGACACAACGCTGCCCAACTACATCTCCCTGGACCGCCTGGTGTCTTTACCAGATGAGACTTTTTGCACTGAACTGGCTTCGGCCACATTGGAAGATTTCTACATGTTCCAAAAGACTCTTTGATTCTTTATGAGGACACATAAAAGTGGACGGAGAATAAATACCATAAACTCAGATACATGAAAACATGGGTGTCTTTAAACAAAATGGCAAAGTGCATCAATGGCGTTTGAAATAAAGCCTTTGCTTTGTAAATGTGATGTTTAATAAATGTACACTGTGTAAATAAGCTTCTGTCTAAAACAACTGTCTATCTAATAAACCATGAACATGATAAAAGTTCTGTTTGCTTGTGGATGAGCTTCAGGTGAGGGACTGTATACAAAAATAGCATCTGTAAAACCATCTGTAATCAGAGTATATAACTTTCAATTTACATTAACATTTCCATTTATTTTGTACTTTGCTCCACTAATATTGTATTTTTTACAATTTACCATTTTTGCTAAATTTGTTGAACAGAAACTATTTCAGAAGATGGGAAAAAATATTATCTGGCTGTTGTGCTAGAGTGTTTGATTTTAAATTATAAGCATCAACGGTATAACAACATTCTTGTTAAAAAAATATTTATTTATGAAAGCCAGGAAGGAAGATTTCCATTTTGTAATATATTTTTATTTATAGTCTAATGGTTAGGGTTAAATAAACATTTACAGATATTTTTTTGATAATAGTCAGATATTGTATATACATATCTTTTATCTATGTTACACACAAGTCGTGCTTATCAGATTGTATCCATTTATAAAAGAAAGGAAGATTTCACTGATCCTTTTCACATCCAGACCACATGGGACCAGGTCTGCTTCCAAAACCACTTCACCTAGATTTGTTAAATCTGGACTTGATTATCGCAGACAGGTTTAAGATTCTTTAAAATAAAGTTTCAGATTTGTGAAAACTGAAAATTTCACAGCTTTTTGTGATTTTAAGTTAACTTTCTGGCATCAGTGTTATTTTTTATTCGGGGATTTATCTATGAATCTTCTGATAAAATCACAGTCCTGATCAGAGGTCAGAGATCTTTATATTTACATCATTCATTTCTTTTAGTTTCCGTAGTGATGAATGTGTCAGACAATTTTCGATAACATTAATTTATTCTGTGTATTTCTATAATCAAACTCTAAATAATCTGCCCACAATGGAAAGTTGTGCAGTGACCAGTGACCTCATGTTCCTTACCCGTCATGCACTGCGCACGTCCTTAGAGTTAAAGATGGCGTCGAGGGCACCAGGTAAATCCACATCGCTCCTTCCTGATATTTCTCGTTTTAAACCAGCTCATTCATGTCATGTTAAACGTGTATAGCGTTAAATGTGCTGTTACTTTTCTCATAACGTCGCGTCATGTTCATTTCCTCTGTGTGAATTTGTCTTCTTTCGCATTTCATTTGCGTGTGTCCTCTGTGTCCCCCAGCTAGCTGCTGTGCTAAGGGCGCTGAGCGGCTAACGTTAGCTTAGCCTTAGCCGCCGGTGCTCATCACCACAGTGAAATAAACTATTTATTTATATAACAACCACCCACTCACTTTCTCGAAATGTTAACCTAGCGACTGCTGTCGCGTTTAGCTCTTATTCAGCTCATTTACTTATAGATAATCCAACGTCTTCTACCGTTAGCTCCTTAGCATCAGAGCCAGTGTTGTGTTCTGCTGTCGTTCTAATCTCAGATCGACATGCTATCAACTGTTTGTCATCCAGTTTTCAATGTTTTAATCAGTCAACCTGACCTGAAAGTCCGAGATGGGTTTCACAATGTTAACTTGCACAGTTTCAGGTTTTGAGTCAACGGCACATAACAGATCTTTGCTGGTGTTTGTCTAAAAAGTTCTTCTATCCTGAGAAAATCAGGAATCAAATCATGAAGTGGAGGATATACAAATACTAATGCAAAGTCTCACATTCAAAATCCTACTTAACAAAAGAGTATCTTCATCAGCATAATGCCAGTATCATTAATAAAAGCACTGCCTCTGCAGAAAAATGGACCTCGATGAGCGTACAGACTGAGTACTGCTGTGTCTGTATGAAGTAGCTGCGTTTATTGACTTCTTTATATGCATTTATCTATTTAGTCCCAGACCCTCTCAACTATGAGCTCAGAACCCCCCCTCCCCCCAGGATCACTATAGAAAGAGAGGAAAGAAGGAACAGATACGAGGCTCTGCTTTAAAATGATCATCTAGGAACCTTTATAACCTTTAGTTTGAAATTACATACATTTTTAAATGTAGTTATTGTGCTGACTGATCCTGTCGTTCTTGTTATGTCCACAGTAGCGACTGGCCGGCTAATGCTCGGAATCCGCAAATGGTATTACGGCATGTGTGGCTTCAACAAGCTTGGTAAGGACAAAGAGCAACCGACAACATGTTTGCCAAAACAACATTTTCTTGGTATTGATTTTCCATCCAGCATCCTCAGCTTTGCACATTTTCTTGTTTTCTGTGTCAGGTTTAATGCGTGATGACACAATCGAGGAGGACTCGGATGTGAAACAGGCCCTGAGCCGGCTTCCAGAGAATGAGCTCAACAACAGGATGTTCAGGATCAAGAGAGCCCTGGATCTTAACATGAAGCAGCAGATCCTCCCTAAAGATCAGTGGATGAAATTCGAGGAGGTAGACTGAAAACTGCTATTTTAAACTGAGTGACTTTACCAATCACCAGATCCGACCAGACAGAAATAGTGAATTCTCAATGTAAAATGTTTCAGAGAGGTTTAACTAACAAATTCTATTTTTCCTGTAGGATATCAGCTACCTGTCCCCATATTTGAATGAGGTGATCCGTGAGCGTAAAGAAATGGAAGAGTGGACGAAGAAGTAGATGGTTCCTGATCAGAGCTGTTGCTCTTGAGTCCGTGCATGTTTGTCCTCGGTGTAATATTTAAAATGAAAAGTGACCCCTGTAAGATGGTACTCATTAAAGAAATATACATTTTCAAAGATTTGCAAGTGTCACTTTTTATAAAATGACAATGAAACAATCACATGTGTATACCTGGTAAAATAGTATCTGCCCCACATTGCATATAAGATATTTGACTTTACAAATCCAGTTATATACAACATTTAAACCAGAATATAGACATAAAAACATATACATTAGATACAGGTAACAAAATATGTATCTACACCACAATAGTTACATCTTTATCTGCACTGCACATGTGCGAGTTACAGACTAGGAGGTAATAAATAGACTGGAATTGAATTCCTGTATGATGCTATAGTCAAACACATCTAGTAAAGTAGATTTACCATCACTGATGACAGATTGCTAACACACTGCATTTGCACTATAACTAAATTAAATATGACCCATTCTACCAGACCATTCATTTGATCTCTAATCATCTTTCTGAGCCTGTGATCTCCTGTGGTCGACTTCATCTATGGTTGATTTAAAGTTCCCCATGACACTGTTGAAAGATTTTAGCATGGATACCCCCAGCTCGTTGTTGGTTTCATGAATGTCTGGATCATAGGCCCCCATGAGTGGTGTGCACACCTTGACATTCCCCCTACCACCTCCCTCCAGGATGCTCAACAGCTGACATCTGACCTCCTGAAACAACTCACAGTTGTAAAGCAGTAGGACTGAATCATCAAGAGGATAAGCAACATCCTCGGGGTAGCACTCTCGGGGAACTGGTACCTCTATGTACCTAAACTTTGGAAAAGCTTCGAGACAGCATGGAGAATAGGCTCCGCAGGGCTGCAGAGGTCAGAGGGTTTCCCAGGAGTTTGAGCTCCTCCAGCACCTGACAGGGAGCCAGAGCGAGCGCGAAGGCGTCCATGTGCTCGTCTTCGATGTTGCACTCCTCGAGGGTCAGGCTGGCCAGTGTGGCAGAGCAGCGGCGGAGCAGTTTGTGGAAGCCAGTGGGGAAAGAGTCGAAGACGTCATGTCCACTGATGTCCAGGCGGACCAGGGCCTCACTGTGGAGGCTGTTGGACAAGTACGTCATGTCCACGCGGGTCAGACAGCAGTTGGCCAACTCTAAGCACTGCAGAGGAGTGTTGAGAGGACTGGAAAGAGAAATGTCGTGGTGTTGAATGAAAATAAAGTGCAACACAATTGTAAATTTTTATTCAGTGAGTAGCAGGCAGACACACTAAAGTGGTTTGTGTTTGGTAGGATTAGTCATTGGCTCTTTGCAACAAATATTGAAACCGCCAAATTTATTTCTGTGTGTCGGTTCTTTTCTCATATTTTGCTAATTTAAATTTTTTTTAAATGTTCTAATTACACGCCAGACTTTGGTTGCCAGCTCTGTTTTATGGGTTTTTATTTGTTGGCTCTGAAATGCAAACACAACAACAAATCAAAAAACCACAACGGAATAACGTCAAACGGAAAAGGCTTGTTGCTGATTGGATGGATGCATTGTCCATGTGTTTTGTTGTTGTGTTTTCTTATTTGTGGTTGTGTATTTTGATTTGCGGTTGTGAATTGCACTTCAGGGCCACCATAGTTTTATCCTCCTGCTCTATTTCCAATCGAACTGTGAAGTATATCTCACCAGCAGCTGTCTGTCCTCACACTGGCATCATTTCAGCTAACAAGCAAAATACATCCCGTTCTTATACATGAGCTTGAAACCTGCTTTGTGCTGTGATGCTGCTGAGAGGTTTACATTTTTAAACCTCCATTTTTAAAGCTCATGAAGCTGCAATGTGCCGGTAAGATGGCTCATTTTACAACACATGTGTTCTCTTTTGTTCGACATCTATCTATTCACTGACCTCAGCACCCTGCGCAGTTGTCCAGTAAGGGTGGAGAATCCCATGTAGAGCTCAGTCAGGCTCAGCTGTGCCAGCAGGTTACCGATGGTGGTCAACAGATCAACGTCAGAGGCCAACCTCCGAACATCCAGCGCCCCAGCCGGCAGGGTCAGGGACTGGAGTTTAGGGAAATCCACCCGGGACAGCAGCACCTCCAGATGTGGGGCCTCCAGGGGAACATTGTGGACCATCTCGAGCTTTGTGATGGATTCGGGCTCTGCGAGCCGGAGAACATAGAAGAGCTGCTTGAGAGCGAGAGAATCGGCCCGAAAAACAATGAAACGAGGCTTCAGTGGACAGCAGCGGAGGAGGAGGAAGGCTTGAGTCACAAGGTCATAATTGCGGCCTGTGACAAAGCCGTTCAGACGGACGTCGACCGACACTTCGAAGGCAGATCGGCACACATCCAAGGCTTGCATGGCGACCACAGTCTCATAGCAGATTTGGGTCAGGAGTTGGGTTCTCGCCCATCGACCCAGAGTGGAGCGGCAGGGACAGTCCTGGTGCTCGATGTCTTTCAGGCCAGTGAGGTCCACCACACGGAGGCACTTGGCATACATTGTTGGAGGAGACAGGACGTAATCCTCAAGAAAACAAAATAAAGTTCACATAAGTCTGATGTGACCAACTGACTGAGAACCTGGATAATGCATGGATGTGACAAGAAGGTGATCAGATGCAGTTGAAAACAGTGACGTACCTTTAAGCCGGTCAGAAACGCCTCCAGACAAAGCCGACATGTGCGTGAGGTGAGGTCCGTCTGACAGTCGACTGTTTTTCCCAGTAGCCTTTGCAGGTTGAGCTCGGGAAGAGGCCACGTTTGGACCAGAGCGTGCAGCAGGTCGGCCTGCTCGTGGAGGTAGCAGGCCTTGAAGAGAAGTGGGTAGAGATTAAAAGACAAACAGTTGAGGTTCTCCAGAGCGGTTGGACCAGTCTGGACGAAACGCTCGGCAGCGAGGAATCGCAGGGACTTCATGTTCCAGGTTGTTTTCCCTGCTTGTTGCACAAATCAAAGTTTCTCAGTGGGAGCTGTCAAACAGCTCCGCCTGCCAGTGTCTTCGTTCCTCAGCTTTCTGCTTTGTTGGTGTCCTGTGCTGTTGTCTATCCGGGGGTTGTGCATTTGTCTGGGACAGGCTCGTTGTGTTGAGGCAGGAATTAGGCGCGGGGGGCTTGTGGTAGGTCAGCGGTCTGAGGTTATTTTTAGGAACAGCTGTCTCCCGTCCTTTTGCTGGGGCACGGTGTCTACTTGCAGCTTTTGCCAGAGAGATAAACAGGAAGAGTGTGGCTGGGAAACCTGTCACTATTCACACACACAAACAAAAACAAACTAGAATTCCTGCTCTATTGTTTCATGCCTCCGTCAACCATTGCAGTTTCAGTTTACTTACTTACTTTGAGTCCAAGTGACAACAGGTCCCTAAAAGCAGACTGAAGATATCACGTTCAAGAGGCCACGGTGACCTTTGACCACCCAAACCTAATCAGTTAATTGTCTTGAGGTGTTCATGAGGCAAAAAAGGTTTTGTTTGGGACAGACAGACCTGAAAACATAATGTCACTAGCACGGAGACATAAAAACTGATGTTTGACGTTGATTTCGACATCTGAAATATAACCTGCTATTGTTACTGCAGAGTTCCTATTACTATCACAGACAAATTATTGTGCCCAGAAATGAGGAAATACTCAAAATTCAGTTTCATTCTGTTTAAGGAGATTTATTACCTCTGAATCTTTTGCTCACATTGAGTAAATACAGCCAACAGAAAAAACTGAAAACAAATATTGGATTTTTCCAGATTGTTATATGAAGTGTGAACTTTAAAAAGTTGAATTATTCAAATTATTGTTTAATTTATATTCTTACATTTGGCCAGAAAATAAATATGTCAGAATAAATTAACAGAATAAAAAAATGTACATGACAAACATACTGTGTTTTAAGTTTAGCATTATGTTTGTACCATCAAGCAGAGAAGACATCTTCTTCAGGCGTCTGTTGCTCGGGAGATAGAGCGGGTTGTCGGTGGTATGATCCCAGGCTCCTTCAGTCAATATGTAAAACGTGTAATAATAGTAGTGCAGCATATGTTAGTGCTATATGAATGTGACTTATACTGTAAAGACTAGATACAATCCATGTACCACATTGTTAGTATGGAGCGCTGGGAGGATTTCAAAAATAAAAGCATTATACAACCCTGCACAGTGCACCTTTACATTTCTTGTTCTACCTGAGAGGAAACTGTTAATCTAAAGTGCTGTAAAAGTGTCATTCAGTCGGCAATGACCTGACCTTCCAGGACCTAGTGGGGGTAATCTAACAGCACTTTGTTTGATTTAGATAAAAGTGTCTTAACCTGTTTCCACCACTTAGTGAATTGAATATAAAGGAGACGATTTGAGGACCAACTCTTCTCCCCTGAATCCAGTGTCATGTGTTTGGAATGCGTTTATGAAGGGTGGTAGTGGTGGTGGTGATGATGATGATGGTGCTCGTGGTGGTGATGATGCTCATGTCTCTGGGCCCCACCGGGGAGATGAAGTTTACTGAGCCTCTCCCTCTCCTCCCCTGGTTGGAGCTGGGAGCCAGGATGTCTCAGGGGCGTGGGAGCATCTTGCACCCTGGAACGAAGCCTCTTGCTGTGGTTAAGATGGGGGGGACTATGTGCTGGAGGGTGAGACTGGGTCGGATGGCACCATGAAGCGGGATGTTGGCCGTGCAGCCTGCAGGACTTTCCCACTCCTCTGCTCCTGTCTTTGACCAGTGACGCCGGCTTATTCTTGAGAGAATGGAGGATCGAGGGGCTTCTATGGGACTCAGAGGAGATGCAGTGCACCCTTCCTGCCACTGGGTGGTGCTGAGAAGCAGAGTGACTTTGCTGTCCTGGGTCCAGAGAGGGGGTCTCTGGAAAGAAAGAGGAAAAAACACTTCAGTTAAATTAAATTAAGACTTTTTAATAATGTGCAGTGTTTACGTAGTGTTATCTGCTAACAAAAGAGTCGTTTCTGTGCCTGTATTGTCAAATTTAGAGGTGTAATTCTCAATGCCAGCTAGATCCAGGTAGTGGTTTCTGCGTTCGATGTTTTCATCCACACAGTAAAGTTTCGTCGCCGGGCTTCCAGCCTCCTGAGGCGCTCCTGAGTCCTTTTCTGTGGCTGTTTTCAGTGAGAGAGATAAAAATCATCAAATCACAGTCTGCATAGTCTACAGTTCTGAGCCATGCAACAGGTTTGGGAAAGTGTCTCTTTCGATTCCTCAGTATTTCCCCTATACGTGTTATATTGATGGTTTGGAGAGCCATGGTAAAACATGTTATTTTACCTGGGCAGGCTGAGGGAGCTACAACGAGCTTGATCTTCAGGGGGGTGTTGTCCAAACAAGGCTTCTTCACAGAGGCCTCCAGAACCTTACACATGGAGTGTATGAGACTGGACATACCCTGCAGAACACACACTCACACAATGTGTACACAGAAACTTAAAATACATTTGAATTATTTTAATATAAAATTGTACAGTGTGAAGACCCACACCTGCTGAGAGTCGTCCTGTGCATGCACATAGTGTCAGAATAACAAGCTCAGTGCTGCTCTCATGACATTTGTAGTTCACTAATTCACAATGTCATTCTGTCACACACACACACACACACTACACGCACAATTACCTTTTGTGTGTGTTCTTGCATGTGTGTATGAAAGTGTGTCTGTACGTGTTGCTTGCTTGTTTAGATCATGGGCGTATTAACTTCCATTGCACAGGCTTGCAAAGGAGAGTTTTAATTGGTGGGGATTCACCTAAGGCACAAGGTCATTGGCTGGAAAATGCCAATTATCTAAACACATGAGAATCACAGTCATGTCATATTCTGCAAAACAAATCCCACAATCCATTGGTCAGAAGCGTGAAGACGAACACTCACACCAGCGTTGCTTTTCTTCTGCTTTGTCTCTTTATTGTCCGAAAAGGAAATGTCCTTTTCCTTGTCATGTGTCGTCTTCGTTGGCAAAACTACTAAGAAACACATAGAGATGAACTGTGAGTAACAATATTTGTCAGACTCACAGAACTAGGTGTAACAAGTTATTACTATTAGATAACGATGGTTCATTATTGCACAGATTCAACATTTGTTAATGAGCAGGTTACATTTTTCCTCCTTTGATCGCTCATTCAAGGCCAGACAAGATTAGCTCTAAATGTTAACTATTGTGTTAACATGCTGTGCCTTTGTAATTGATTTAATCTTTGTTATAAACTGTTCATAAAAAGTCCAAACTCTTCCACAGAGGAATAAAGCAGATGAGTTTAAATTCACTTCATGTCTTGTTTCTCTGGGAAATAAAGGGAATATGACATGTTAAAGCGTATATATCAAAAGTGGTAGTGCAATAAATCGACACAATAAGAAGGGAGCGACACATCAATATAATGCATGTTACTCTGTACTCACCCTTGAGGTTGCAGCTATGGTCGGACTTGCCCAAGTTCTGTGAGAAACATGAGCGAGAGAAAGAGGAAGCGATTAAGTGATTTTTCCCGTCCCCTGAGTGTTGAGATGGAGACGCGAGTGCAAAGCTGAACAATCCCTGAACTTCTGGTGTGTAATTCTTTCCAGGAAACTGTCACCAGCATCACTTCAATGATAATCAATATCAATTCTGATGATATGTTACCAGATGAAGCAGTGATTTTCTTTTCTTTTTTTCTTTTTTTAATTACTCACATTAAAAGACACAAAATAAAAGTAAATTGGACAGCAGAGTAATATGAGAAGGAATAAATTCTAAGTCTTATTTCTAATGTTGGAAAAAGAGAGTTCATATTGCACTAAATTTGACAGATTTGCCATTTACAGTGTTACAGCAGCAGAGTCATGGAGAATCAAACTATAATAGGCTGGAAAATGTAACCACGGGAAGCACTCTGCTATTAACACGCACAGAAACTCCACCACCAACCGTTACACAACTTGGAGTTGATGTCTTTTCCCTTACAACTACACAACTCTCCAGAACGTCTGTATAACATGGTACAAAATAAACGTGTGTCCTCTAAACTTTAAAACAAGAAAAGTGCTGATAACTCACATCAGATCTCACGACTGCAGTGATAGAAGATTAAATTCAGTGAGGAGGAGTGAACATGTCTTTGTCATCTCTATTTTAGACCAGTGTTGAAACTAATTTCTGATTCCAACACACAACCCTGTGATCCTTGGAAGCACATAAAAACATCTGTTATTTACTCTCACCATCATGAATCTGGTTGCACAGATAAAACCAGTGTGTTTGTATCTACGAGGAAAGTATGTGACCGTCACCAGCTTTTAGTCTTTGAGGAATAAAAAACGAAAATGAGGATTATTATAAAACTATTTCTGATTCCAAGCCCCAAAATGTGAGGGTCTCATTAAAGTCTACACGTGATGCCATTTACGCAAGCAAACACCCACCCCTCCTCTCCACACCCTCCCACACATCCAAAGACCGCTGACCCCCCCCCCCCCCCACCCTCACACCCTGTCTGGAGAAGGAAAACAGTTCCAGATGTGGAGACTTTTTTCCCCCCCTTCAGTGCACGCCTGTATAAAGAACTGGCTGTTTGGAGGAGGGTAGCGGCTCTGCTGCACTTCACAGACTTGGAAGTCTCTTTATGGAGAAAGGGCGGAGGAGGGGGAGGATATAGGCGACCATGCCTCCATACACCTTTTATGTCTCTTGGATGAGATGTGAGCCGACACTGTTTCATCCAAAAGCTGCGGGCGGTGGCATTTATTTAAAGCAGTACATGAGGAGGCTGCTAAAGTTTGTGTTTCTACTTGTTTTTTTAGTTCTGCCCTGTGAGATCTGAGGTCTGTGGGTTACATTACAGCTCTTATGCATGTAGTGCATGATGTTGTTTTGGAGGTTTTACTAACAATCCATTTAGGGCCAAGTAAAGCCATTTAAATAAGATAACTTCAAATGCAAATATGGATTAATTCAGATGAGGAAAAACCCCCTTAGATCCATCTATAATGATAATTATTTCTCAGAAGCTACAAAATATAATTTAAACAGAAATTAAACCTCTGTGATCAGCATGTGACACGTTTCCATCACCAGCAATATACTCATAAATAATACTGCTACTAATAACAATACAATCTCTACCTCTGTCAGTTTGCCTCTGTGTTTGTGCTCCAGTTCCCCCTGACAAGTCAACACACTGGGGGCCAGACTATCACCTGCAGAATATAAAGATAACGAATAAAAATATATTCAAAACAGAAAACACACACACATGGATGAAGTCAGTGCACAGTGGTTGAATTTGATGTAATAACAGTCTCACCTTCAGGACTCTGTCTGCGTTTCAAAGCTGAGAAAAGTAGACCAAAGTGAATGTGATGTGTGGTAATATGTATTTAATAAAAAAAAAAACAGTCAAATTTGATGTGAAGTCTCACCAAGTTTGGACTGTAACTTGCCCATACTCCTGTCTGTCCTTTTTCATCAGTGAAAACTCATAATGTCCAACTCATGAGAGGAGAAATGAGCCTGATGTTACAGAGCATCAGACCTCTCTCTCTCTCGCTCTCTCTCCCTCTCTCCCTGGTCTGCCTGGGGTGTTTATCAAAGAGTCAGAGCAAGAGAACTCCCCTCAGCACACTTCCTGCTTCCTATTCGGTTGACTCTTCTGATATGTGGAGTTTCTTTGTGGCCTCTTGTTTTGAGACATGAAGTATAATTCAAATGCAGTTATACATTGTATATCAAAAAATGTCACTATAAATAAATAATTTTAAAAAGCTTTTTTTTTTAAATCATAGGAATCTTTAAACTTGGATATATTTAAGTCTATATAAGACATATGATTTGTCAGTGACATTTACAGAACTGTTTGTGTATTGTTGAATATAACTAGTCAGAAATAAATGTGCTGTGAGAAAACCACAACTGAGGACACACACATTAACTAACCCTTCTGATAATTAGGGCCTCTGTCTAGAGGGCAACAGTGAGTGAGCAGCTTCAAGATGAATCGTGACCATAAAACACTTGATTTAGAGCAAAAACAAAACATTGGGAAATGGAAAACAGAAAAGACTGTACTTTTACTTTTCTGTCTGATAATACGAGGAGTTGTGATCTAAAGTATTGAGAATAAATAAGTCTGAACAATATCCAGCAACAATTACAATGTCTTATTGTGATTGTTCCTGCACCGGCTGGCACCAAGGAAACGCACTGCACAGGGATCTTCAACTTTTAAATAAATGTATATTTTTAAACAATCACAAACAAAATAGTGGAAACAAGATTTTTTATTTTTTATTACTAAATAGAAAAGTAATATTCCAATGCTGCAGCTTTGTGAAATGTGGTTACATGAGGTTCAATGGCTGTGGTTCACAACCATTTTTGCTTTTTTATGTTACATAAATATACAAATGTCTGTTTAAAAGCAACAGAGCGAGTCCATATCAGAGTCCAGTTGTTAACTGCTTCCAGCCACAGACTCTTTGACAGTGAGGGCCGGTGTGGCCCCTATGTGGGTCCAGATGTAGCCTTTCTCTGGTCGGATCGGGATGGTGGGGAACGGCGAGCTCCACGACTTGAAATATTCAGAGGGGGCGTGGCACACAAACTCAAGGTACTCCATCTTTCTGGGGAGATCCTCCTCTGGACCTGGAACACAAATCAAAAGTCAGTTCCCAATATAAGTCAAACTACAAGCATAAAAATATCATAACTCGGTTCTCATTTCGCATTGCTCACCAACTATGTATGTCCCCGGATCAAACTGGTCCTTTGGGCTGGCCTGTGTGGGGATTAACCAGGTCAGTGCTGCACTCTTTTCACAGTACTGGTCCTGAATGAAGCCTCGAATCTGAGCATAGTACGGCTTCCCATCTTCTTCGTCTGTTACTTTGATCACGTCTCCTGTCTGATAGTAAACTCCCTGTTGGTACAAAGAGAAAGACAGATGATAAATAAACAGGAAATCTGGTCGACAACGGTGGTTAAAGCTGCAAGAAGACAAGGAAATGCTGATAATCAATATGATCGTTTCTGATATTGAACAGAAATGATTTTTCCTTGGTAAGAATAAACACCTTACCTTATAAAATACAGATTCTGACGTGATGATTGTTGCAACTGATTCTGGTGCTTTAATTGGCTGAGTAAAGAAATCACACACACACACACACACAACAGTTAAATGCATAAACTCACAGTACGGAATAACAGAAATAATCATCATCATAAAGTTGACAAATCAAATACACGTCTTACGTTTTTAAGTTTAAATATGTGTCTTCTTCCTTTTCCCTTGGTGGACACTTTCTTCTCAGATGCAGGAGCTTTGTACTTGGTACTTCTCAGACGTGCAGACCTCCTGTGGATCTCCTGTTGTCTCTATGAACATAAAACAACACACATCAGGTATATACATTATACTTCACTGGGTTCTACACTGTAGCTATTGTTTCCGAGACCATAGGTTCATTTATACCATACACCAAAAGAACAGTTTTCTCTATACGAGAGAAACATTTTGTCATAGATTGTTTATTTATTTCTTGCCACTCTATTTCACTAAACAAAAAAGGATTTGAGAACACTCCCACTTGAATTGTATATAACTTCCTCATATCACAGTAAAGTCAACAGCTGTTAAATCATTCGTCCAGGAACTGTTTCTGTATTCATGGTCTAAGGGGCAGATATAGTTTTGGTTATAATCACTACATCACTGTCTGTCCCTTGGTTGATTGTATTCACATTAATATATATCAATCAATCAATCAAATATTATTTGTATAGTCCACATTCACAAATCACAATTTGTCTCATAGGGTTTAACAGGGTGTGATGGATCCCTCTAATGATCCCAATAGATGCACACATCAACAAAATAACAGGATTTACAACATCGATTAGAAGAAACAGTTTGTAAGATGATGAAAAGGTGGGTCAATGTTTTTGTTATCTTTATAGATGAGACAATGTCTGATAGAGATGAAGGGAGCAGCAATGACATGAGATGGAGGAGTTGTTGTCAGTAATGGTTGAATATGAGAGGAGACATATTGTATATCAGCAGTCTTGTTGTAAACATAGTCCACGATCCACCACCACCACGAATAAGCAGTTTGTGTCTTTTGATTTTGCCGGAGAGACGCATCTCTGATCTCGAAACTAACCTGCTTCCCTCCGCCATTGCTTGGCAGGGTGCTGGAGGACATGGAGGGTCCCGATGCTCCTCCGCCGCCTCCACCGCAGCCTCCTCCTCCTCCTCCGCCGCCGCCTCCGACGCTGCTCTTCCCCGTGCAGTTGTTGCACAGGATCTCCCCCAGGTTCCCCTTCTTCCACATGGACGAGGAGTTGGTCTTGCAGACGGCGCAGCTCGGCTTCAGACCCAGAGGCATCGTCGGCGCGGAGAGACGAGATCAGTTCAGTGCGGAACAATGAGAAGCAGCGAGCTGTTTGTCATCAGTGTCCGGAGACAGGAGCCGGAGACACGGGGTCCTCTCTGCTGCAGACACACCCACACAGCCCAGCTACGACATGTGACCGCTGACGGTCATAACAACCGCATTAACACAGTTGTTTGTTTTTGTGTCAGCAAACCACCGCCATTGCTGAGCGCCAGCGTTTCTTCTTCTTGTGAGCTGGCCTGTGTCGTCCGCTCTTCTTCGGTGCTTTGGATTTCTGCGAAGTCGAGCGCCGCCGCTGGACTGGAGGACCCCGCGCATCAGTTTTGTGGAGGTGAATGGGAATTCTGAATATGGTATAACAATTGTAATCGAAAGGAGATGTTTAGTTATTTTATTTAGGTAGTGTATAAAATATACAAAACAAATATATATATGTTGAATGAAAGAAACGGCAAAGCTCAGTTACTGTAGTGATCATTGTACTACAGCTGATTAACATATTTTGTATTATACGACAAAAAACATACAATATTTTGCAAAGCTTATTGTACTCATAACGTTTCACTGGGGCACATAAAAAACTACAATACAAATAACTGAAGAACACAATATGAAGAGGAAACAAAAACAGAATAAAACTTTGTGGTCAAATAAAAAGCAAATATACCTATCGAACATTCAACCCGAACTTATTAAAAGATATAGTTTTTTTCACAAGAGGAAGTTTGATGATATTTGAACAATAAAAGCAAAATGATTTTCAGATTGAAGCGCCTCCGGTCCAGCAGGGTGCAGTAATCCACATTGACAGCAGCTGCCACCACAGTTTACCTTAGACTGAAGGGGAAGAATAAACGCGTCTGCGTTCAAAACAATAGTTGAAGTTCCGCCTGTGAGTCCTCGTAAGAATGTCTCAAAATAAAGACGACCTCGCGTCCAGCAACAAAAAGACCATCTCCCTCCCCATCTCCAGGGTGAGGCTGATCATGAAGAGCTCCCCGGATGTTTCCAGCATCAACCAGGACGCTCTCGTCCTCACCACCAAGGCCACAGTAAGCTGCCGGTGCTCATTTAGCTAATACCCCCGCAGAGCTAGCTCAGATCACCCACCTGCTGCTGCTGCTGCTGCTAACAGGGGTTAGCCCCGCTAGCTTCTGGAAGCTTCTCTTTGAGCTCCAGTAGCAGCTCGTTGTGAGTCTCTCCTCTGCTGACTTGTTGTTGTTGTTGTTGTTGTTGTTGTTGTTTTTGCAGGAGCTGTTTGTGCAGCATCTTGCGGTCTCATCGTTCAACAACGGATCCGGGAAGGAAACCAACTCGTTGTCCTACAGCGACCTGGCTAACACCGCGGAGGAGACCGAGACTTTACACTTCCTCACAGGTGAGCTGCAGTCTGACGGAGGTGAAGCATCAGACCCTGGAACACTGAAACATGATTGTAACCTGGAACCCCTCTGAGTTTATATCAGTGCGGGTCTTTGATTACTGTGTACAGTCATTAACCAGTTTATTAGGCACACTCAAGAGCACACAGAGTGAATATTAGAAACACTCGTCATCCTAACAACATCCTATAAAAGGTACTTAATGTAGCACCGCTCCAAAACACTTTGCTTGAACTGTGCATCAGGTTTTTTTTAGATCAAACCTTTGACCAAACTTCTTGAAGTTCTCAAATGATACTGTGGTGTCTTTTTGCTATATGTTCACTCATGATGCTGACAGGTTTTGTGTTGAGGGTAGTGTACTGTTAAGATTAGTAAGGGGCTGGAAAAGAGCTCCTTGTGAGAACCATGTACCATGAGAACCATGTGAGAACAATTTCTCTGTGACCTATATTCAAGGAGATGAGTTCAAACTTGGTTAGCCCATGTCTCTCTTCATTCATATCTGATACACAATTGTGATGATTTGACATAGAATGACGTAGTTTCAACACAAACTCAACATTGCAACCTCCATGAGTTGTTGTTGTTGTTGTTGTTGTAGCTGTTGAGTCTCCTGATGAAAGCTTGTGGTTATTGCATTGATTGATCCGTCAGGATTTAAAGCTCTGCTGTCGCCACTCATTGATTCCTGGAGATCAGACCTAGTATCTCTCTGAGCAGGGGTTACCTTAGCTTTCTAATTCTACTTCAGCAACTAGACATCAACCATGGAATCAGTGGGAAGTGGATCATTGCCGACAGATGAAATAAGCCAAATGTCTGTGCCCTCTCCCATTAGCAGGGAGTATACTGTACGTCCAAGTAGTCAAACAGTCATGAGTTTAACACAGTCTTTTTAACCCACAGATATCCTGCCTAAGAAGATCTTGGCTCGAGATTACCTCGCATCTTTGGAGCAATTTCAAGAAGAGGACGCTGACTTTTAAACCAAGTACACTGGATGCATTTCACGTCCAGATGGATCAGATGCACAAGTCCTGCCTCTCACTGAAGTGACGGGCAGGAGAGGGACCCTGAACTTTCTCACTGCTTTTTAAATGCTTTGACAGAGTTCAGTTGTCGGGCTTTGTGAGAAAAGTTAGTAGATGTGGATTTGAAAGTAAAGCCACACAGGGCTGAACACAAAAAAGAGTCGTAGAGGAAACTAGAAGTTGTACTGTGTATCTATGATACCAGCAAGGTGAATTTGTATTACTGCCCCGAACAAGGCAGCCTTAGATGAGTCTTAATGCAACCACCCCTTAAGTTTTCTGCAGAGCTGATTACCTCTGAGGAAGGGTGAATAGTTTTATCCCCCCACCCACTTGCAGACCTCCCTCCCCCCCCCCCCCCCCCCCCCTTCACGGAACATACCAACAGTTAATTCCACATAATTGTCTCAGCAGAGTTTTCATTGCCTCTAAAATAATACAATATAAACACGTTATTTTCGAGAGGCTGTCGAACACTGGTTTCCAAGGGAAATGTACTGATGTGAACAATATGCATGATACTATCATTTTAAATATATATATTTTCCTAATGCTAACCCTTGAGTTGTGATTCCAATGATCGTAAATCCCTCTATTTTGTAGCGTCACTACAGAACATGCTGCGTCTCTCCAAATGAAAATTCAGCCTCAGGTGGTGTGTAACAGGCATTTCCTCCTTTTTACAAAAGTGTTGTTTAGATTTGATAATAAAATAAAGCAAGTTGAATAAGTCTTATCCTTGTGTCTTGTGGTTTTATTAAAGTCCATTAATGTGACAATGAAATCTCATGGATCGTGTTTACAAACTGAAGATATAAAGCTGGATTTTATTAAAACTCCCAGATGACCCCCAGCAAATTCCAGGTCCTGTTAAAGGTTCCACTTTTGACTTTTGTTAATAAATGACATCGTAATGTGCATATGACGTGTGTTTTGTAATCATACGACAGGCATGCATATTCCTGAGAGGGCATGCATTTGGTACATTGTTGAAAACATGAAATTATAAATTCAGTTCAGATGACGGCAGAAAAAAGAGTCTGAAGTCGTCACTGTCGGATGAGTTTGTTGAGTCGCAGCTGCATGTTGAGCAGAGCCTTCTCTAATGTAGAGAACTGCTGCTCCAGGTGGTTCGCCATGTGCTCTCTCACATCGATGGTGTCTCTGGTGTTGGACAGATACTCCCTCATGCTGGAAGAGATGACGACCACAAGCAAATGACTGAGTCATTTTCACAGCTTTGCATGATTTTAAAATTAACGTAACCAAAGTACTTAGGTTCTAAAGACAGTCTTTTTTAACTACATGTAAAATGGTGTCATTTAATGTATGATTTTCAAAATAAGTTTAAATGTAATTCATGAAAAACTACATAACTCCAACAAACACATTGTTAATGTATATGTTAAGTTCCTTGCAGCTTCATTTTGTAGGACTTTAACTAACTTTTACACATTTACAGCAAACTATTTGAGATTCCCTTACGTTTATCCAAAGCACAGACCTGATGGGTAAACGGTTCATTGTTTGATGTATCTTACCTTGTTAGGACCCCCTGCTCCTTCCCCTCCTTCCTCTTCTCCTCCAGTGACACAAACACCTTCTCCATGGTCTGCATAGTTTCTGCCATACTCAGGTGGTCTGAGTAGACCCCCTGCACCTCCTCTTTGGCTTGATGGTCATAGGAGAACCCTCCCTCCTCCACGCCGCTGGAGGTGGACACTGCCTGCAGGGAGGCCCTGTTCTGCAGAAGCTGCAGACGGGACTTGGCAAACTCCTCAGGTCCGGCTACGTTTTCCCAGCACACTGCAGAGGACGGTGGCAACCAGAAGCGCTGGCTGCAGTTCACCGGTTTCCCGGGGGTCTCTGTTATGAAGGGGCTGTCCGCGGGGAAGCTGTGAAGCAGCTGCAGGAGAGAGGATCCCGAGCCCCACTCCAAGTCCTCCATGTATGATTCCCCAGACACTTCTTCAGGGGGGATATTAGGAGGGACACCCGCTGGTCCTGCAGCCTCTGCTGGGAGGCAGACCCCCAACAGTAGGCAGCAGGACAGGCAGAGCACGGCCCTGCTCACTGCCCCCTGGAGCATCTCTAAACTGCTGAAACATGAAGTATTGAGGCGGCTTAAACTTTAAGGAAAAAGATCCAGAGTGAAACACGTATGCACATAATGGAAAAGTCATTCATTGCCAAAATGTCGTGACCTTATCCACTGAACAGCTTTTCCAGTGATGTCTTTTCCTGTAATAAACCTATTGTTTCACGCACAGAGCAAATCTCCTCGCTCATCTTACGAAAACAAAACAATGGCTACTGCATTTTTATGTTTGGAAGCAACAATTTAATCTTTTCTAGTCATTTAAATATATGTTCAGTAACAGAAATGTGCAAGTCATAGAGGGTTACATTTAAATTGGTGACTTATATAATATGCATGTTATTATATATATATTGTATATGTACAATATGTAGTATGTGTGCATATTATATTATTATATTTATTTGTTTTTATACATACGAGACTGGTCCCTGGCATCAAACTCAATCAGCACAGACAAGATGTTATTTTACCGTCAAATAAAAAAATAAAATAAACTGGTCATTGCAGCGGATATTTCTGCATCAATAACCTCATATTTCGGTAAGCTGTACCCATATATACATCTCTAAAGGTTTGTAGGATATTGTGACGTATATATCATTGTTTCCATTGTTTTGTCTTTACCGGAAGTTTTACTTTCATTTCTTGAGCTTCACAACCGTTTGCAGGCGCAGAAAGTTTGGAAAAACACCGGAGCAGAACAATTTCTAATCCCTGAAAATACTAAGCCCGAATAAAAACAACACTTTCGTAACAATAATGTATTAATCTCACTCTTGTTTGGTGAACGTAAGTGATTTTTTTTTTACCTTGCAAAGAAAACTCCAGCGCCAGAGCAGCAGCAGCCTGTGAGTCGTGCGACGCTCCTCTGGTTCCTGATGAGGTTGGACGGAAAAAATTCAGCCCGTAACATGCGATGTGAAACAGAGTCAGAGCAATGACTTAACCTCAGTCCGTGCAGGAAATGAGGGGAATTGCATTTCATTGCTGGTAAGAGTCAGTGTTTGCACATGTTTGAAATGTGGATCAGAGAGATCCTGTGCACTTCCTTTCATGTAAAAGTGTTGATTCTTCTGCTGCTCAGTCAAAACTCTTATGAATGGAGCGGCTGAGGGTTAGGGAGGTGTCATGCTCCTGGAATTTATGAGCCATTTTACAATGTCCTAAACAAAACCAACCAGGCCTGAATCTGGCACGATTTTAAACCTTCAAATCCTCTAAATCACACCTCAAAAGTCGATGAAATCTCATTTCCACATAAACACCATGTAGATCTCATTGTAATAAGATCAGCAGACTAAATCTACACTCTCAAAGTTGGGGATCCTGAGGTTCATCCACATCATCTGTGTTTATCTGTGGCCAGGGAATGAAATCAGTCCTGGGCCTGACGCACACCCTGACATAGGCAACAAAGAATGGGGGACATGTTTTAGCACTAGTAACTGAGGACGGATGTAATTTCAAGGGGAGGCGTGGACCTGAGTACACAACACAGACCTTTTGATATGTAGTGAATCTCAGGATGATGTGTGATGCAGATTAAATTGGTAGAAAAGCCCTCTCCGCACTAACCTTGGCAACCAGATGTTGTCATTTAAGGCCTGGCAAAGATTTTCAAACCATCTGGGGAACAAAGGGTGAACGGTTTCCTGCAGATGAAGATGTCTGAGTCATGCTTGGAGTCTGTCGTCAAATGGATTCAGACGGAGGAGCCAGAAAAATAGTCACATATGCTGCACAGGCTGGTTTACAGCTGTCAGACAGAGAAACAGAGTAATGAGCCGGCTCCCACAAAACATGTCGTCCATGTAGAGTAGTCAGAGGCAGCTGTAGCAAAATTACAGTGCATGAAGAAACAGAATCACATTTAGTAGACATAAAAGAATCAGGAGAACAGAAAATGCAGATTCATCTCTCGGTTCCACATGATGACAGAGGGTCAGAGGATAAAGTCTCCACATAAATATCAGATGGAACGTGTGGAAACTGTAGCTCTGCTTATTCCTCCATGTTTTTGCTGCTGTTTGTTCATGATCGTCTGCGGTCGTAGAACACTGACGTCATGTCTTTGGTATTTTTCCTTTTTATGTGTTTTTAGCAAACTTGGTAGACTTTAAATTTAGCCACTGAAGCCTTACACATTTTACTAACTGTTACCTGCATTTTGAGACTCATTATATTTTCTATTCATTATGTTTGAATCTGACATTTTCACTCAAGAAAATTACAAATGAATAATACAAAATAATTTATGATTTAAGGTATTAACATTTCTCCCTCTGTGTTTCATTCCCGGCAGTGTGGTGATGTAATCTAATCAAAATTTGATTTACATTTTGAAAAAACATGGTGTTAGATTTTCTATGCAGGTGAGACAAACTCCTGAGGATTTTTAATCCAAGTTGCACTCCTGCTTGTCTGTGTGTTTCAGACCATTAGTGCTGCAGCGTGAAAACATGTCCGGTCAGTTTTGATACAGTGGCTGTATCTGAGAGGATTAAATGTTCAAAGATGGATCTCCAGTCAGTCATTCAAATCCAACACAACTTTATTTGTCTTTATTTACGCAGCAGCTGGCCACCCGGACCAATATATCTATAATAAATCAATAAGAATACAATACAAGAGTCTATAATAGAGCTTCATCTAAAAAGATTCTCAAAATAATGAGGTTGAACACAAGTATTCAAATTTTATTTTAAATTCAGTTTTCTGCAGTGCACAGAATAAAATCACCTCTGTGCGTCTTTATGTGGGTAATAGATTACTTTCCAAATGTTTAGGCACCCTCTCTGGTCTGGATTCCAGTGTTCCTACACTGACATCTAGTGGCAAAGACTTGGCATTACTGCTTTTTACCACAGAGAACCACTAACATCAAGGTTTGATCTGCATGTTTGGTCGTTTTATACAGTTACTAATAATGTAATGTAATGACGCTAAAGATGATACAGTGGACACTGACGGTGACCCTGAAAAGGTAGCTGTATCAAGCCTCTTTGAGTTTTGGTCGTCTTGCTCCAAATGAAGCTGTGGGGGGGCTTTAACATGTCTGTGCCACAGGGTCTGTGCCCAGGGGCCCAATGAAGCTGGACGTAGGGGATGCTGGGGGGGCTGCATCACCACCTACTGACAAGGAGCTGTAAGTGCACGGCAAAGAAAGTGGACCAAACAAATCCGATTTTTTTATTGCAGTGGGTCAAATCTATCTCAGAAACAGACCTCGTCTTACTCTTCTGTTGTTATAAAATGTTGTCGGTTTTAACTAACACAGAAATAATGTGTGATGTGATGTTTATGTTTGGGCTCCCTCCCAGCACCCCCATCTTTGACTGACTTGTTGTTTTGTTATTATTTATAAGTACAAGCTGCGATCAAGTTAAATCCAGATACAATATTTATACATGTCCATATTTTTAAACCACATTCCACCACAGTGTCCTGATGTGCGCAGTGTTCAGCTCCAGATCCCCGCACACGAGCACCGCCCGGGCCCAGGGCCATGGCAGCGAGGGGCGGGGAGCGCCGCGGAGCTCCTCCCCTCTCCAGCGCGCCGTCACCGGGGCTGCCGGACCGGAGCAACTCGGCAACCACCAACCATCCGCCGCTGGTTGCTCCTCCGCGCTGAGCGCAAAGACTCGGAGCTTCCACCTCCGCCCGTCCCTCCTCACGGCGATCGACATGGCCTCCGACGGCATGGACGAGCGCTCCCCGCTGCTGTCGGGCCCCAACTCCGGGAACGTGACCCCCACTGCGCCCCCGTACCTGCAGGACTCGAGCCCCCGAGGTAAACACACGACATGTCCCCCGGCCGCAGCCCGCATGCTGAATCATATCTGCAGCGTATCGGGTTCGTGCGTAAAATGAAACTGCAGCAGCGAAAGGCGAGGGCATCGGCGGAGGAGTCAGTCTGCAGCCGGAGAAAAAGGTGGAGCTTCCCCCCCTGTGAGAAGTGGAGCAGTGGGTTAGAGAGGAGAGGAGGAGGCCTACAATAATAACTCAGCTTTTTCTACTGCAGAACTGCCTCCATCACGACCCACTGGAGCCTGCAATGCTTCACCAGATATAACACAAATATAGATCATACCAGTCGTGATGTGGAGCTGCAGGGCCTCAGTGCATGTTTGGTATTATTTTGGTGGGTTGTTGAGTGACGGGTGGAGCATTGACCCACTGCAGAAAGAGGCTGGGGCGAGCAGGCTTTTGTCCCAGCTGCGAATCAAAAAATGTCCAGATGTGCCCTTTGTTTTTGGGGCTGAATCAATTGCAGGACATGGGTGAAATGCTTTATATTCAATGGAGGCTGTCAATGTGCTGATTTGCACGAGTACAGGACTGTAAACAACCCATTTGCTCCTAAAGGCATCTTGAATATTCTAAAGAACTGGGTGTAAACTCCCAGTGTCCACTTTGTAAACAGCTGAATGTAGGTTACAGTGTCATAAATCTTAATCATGATCATAAATCCCCCCCGAACCAGGAGGTCTGGAAACTGCTGCCATGCAGGACCGACCTTTGCTCTGAATTTGCTCTCATCAAATTCTGCATTTTATTTTTTTTAATCTGGAGACACATGCTCTCACATGCTGTTTGTTTTTACTGGAGGCTTCGCTTGAGAAAAGTTCCCAGTTTGTACAAAAACATCCACCTCTGACTCTCATGTCAGAGGATCTGATGTCTTGTTTTAGCTGATTTCTTCTTTTAGAATTAAAACTAACATAAGAATGGCTTCCACGCTCCCGAGGACATTTTTCCCTCCACCTGTTTGTGGCCCATGTAAACATTTCCTCTCTCAGATTGTCCTGCTGCACGCGTGTGAATGGATTCATTGACCGTGTAATAGTCTTTACGGAGCGTTTCAGGACAAACGGCTCATGACGAGCAAATAAAATGCAGGAAAATCAACATTTTGTTTAATCTCAAAGAATTTATATGTCGCCGCCGGATTAATCTGGACTAATGACCTGCAAACTGATGAAGCCTCTTTTAGGTGGTAAAACAATAAATGAGTTTACAAAAAAGGAAGAAGCTTGAACCGATGCCAGAATGTTTCATGGCCTAGTTTCTGTCTCTGCTGTCTGGATTGAAGCTAATTCCAGTTTCTTTGGGTTTGTTGGTTCAACAGTCCTCGGCCAGACAATTTGTAAAATGGATTCATTTGAGCTGACATTGCCCAAACAGAGATGTTTTCCTAAAACACAATAATGATAAGATGCTTTTAGTGAATACGAGCTTTGATTAAAATGGAATCAAAGCAGCTTTTCGTGAAGTTGAACGAAGTTGAATCTCTGCTGTGTTTGATTCCTTTAGATTCAGATCCTTCTACCTGATGACTTTTTCTTTAGTCAGACTTTATTCAGCAGTAACAGGTCGTGATTCACTCTCTGCTGTGTTTTCCTCCAGCGTCCACAGTGCGGTGTTGGTGAGGGGCCAGTGGCGTTTGCTGAGTCAAGGCACTAAGCTCGGATTTTGTTGCCCTTCTTGCTTAATATTTTTCAACAGAAGCCTGTTCGAGGCACAATCTAATCATGACTGGCGATAAAACATTTTAAAACAGAGGTTGTTCAAGGTGCCATTCAATAGTCTGTAAAATGTACCTCTTGATGTGCTGCAGCGACAGGAGACCTCGCGGATAAAGATTAAGTCTGGGGATATTTTAAAACTCTTAAAAACACATCACAAGCCGAAGCCATTTTCAGTCGTGCACTCCTGATAGTCTCCTGACAATTGGGTCTGGACATTTCCTGGAGTTTACCTTTCACATATGAAGAACGTAGCAGGAGAAAGTCCAATTGAGACGTGTTCAGAACAACAGGAAAATGTCCTTAACCTTCAGGTGAGGGGCGGTGTCTGGGTGGAGCGGGCGGCAGGACATGACGTTTGAATCCCACTGCAGAAATCTCCTGTTTTTGTTTAGAGCACATCGACACCGGCGTCGGCCCTTATCACCAAAAGCTCTGGAATCACATTGTCTTTGGAAGTTGACATCTTCAGTGACGTCTTTATCCTGAGATATTTGTTTTCTTTTTCATTTTCCTGCTGCATTATTACAGTGCCTCACTCAGACATTTTACTTTTGGGGGGGCTGCCAGGAAAAAACTCCAGAAAATGTCCACAGCAACTGACTCAGACATTTCCGTTCTCACATGCATACATTATTCATGTCACGGTCACATGAAGCAGCAACACACATGGCTCAAGCGGCTGTATAGCGGTGGTCGTAGTAAAGCGTCTTCTCGTCTTACCGCCGGCTCCAAGGACAGCTGGTGAAAACCTATAGCTGCCATATTCTGTTTCAGACGAGCATCAGGGCGACTCCAGTAGTAAAAACACTGGTGGTGCCTGATAACACAGAGAGAGAAAAGTGCTGAGGACGGGTTGATCAGAACTTTATATTATACTAATATATAAGATTTAAAGGTTTTAGAAGAGATCTGAATACTCTATTACGTTCTGGACTAACATAATGTAGAAGAGGATGACTCATCTGGGTTTTTAAGCTGCACCATTTGTTGCCTGTTCACAATACAAGTGTCAAATCTTTGTTGCGCTCTGGTTTATTTGTTTGGCCTGTTGGTGAATATTCCACAGTCTGTCCTCAAGTATGAAGCATCAGAGGAGACTGGACATCATTATATTTCTGTATTTGAGCTCTGTCTCTTAGAGCAATGCAGTAAATCTGTTTCTTAGATAATATGATGAATATAGTTAGAAACCTGCAGAAACACACATTTCATATTGTTTTCTTTCTAAATTAAACTTGTTTGTTATTTGAAGTTATATTTATATATGTAAATAAAAACTGGAAATTACTTTGTAGTAATTTCATTCATTTCATTTATCTAGTTATAAGGACAACACCCAATTATCAACTTATCTTGTAAATGTGCCAGTGTTAGCCTGCTGGCTGGTTACCTCCACCTCACCTGCGTTAGTGTTTGTTAGCTTCAGGATTACGCAAAAAAAATACTCAACTGATGTCATTGAGATTTTGACGAGGGGTGGGGCAGGAAGAAACCATTAAAAGTTGGCGTGGCTCTGGATCAGGGGACGGATTCAGGATTTGTTTTCACTTTCTTCAACATTGTGAGGTAATGCACATTTTGTTGTTTTGACAACAAGTCCTTCAGCCAGATGTGTACAGGCATTTCTGGTTTCAGCTTCTCAAACATGAGTGTGTTCTCTGATTCAATTGGAAATCGATTTCCCCGTATGTGTTATGGCAGATTGTGATCAGAACATTTTAACATTTAATCTATAAACTGTGTTAGTTTTACTAGGAATGGAGAGACTGTCAGCGTGGCTCTTTTTGTTTTTATATCCCTCCGAATTTGAAATATGCTTGAATACTGTAGTGAAGTTAGTGACTGGTGAAAGTCTGTGTATTAAGTTGATTTAAAACACATGGAATGTAGACCAATTACAGCAGGTTACTGTGGGATTAAACAGTACAGAGTTCACTCGAAGTGGCTACTGGTTCACAGTGGTTCTTTCAGACATAAAGAGAAAGTCTTCAAATCGGTGAAGGTCGGACATTTGATCGAGTTGATTGCACTTGTTTTTGGACCATTAGACACGGATCATTGGTCCTGGCTGTTCAAGGCTTCTTAACTTATATGGTCGGTAGTTTTATTAGACTCATTAGCTGAGATGATTTAACTTAGCAGAACATCCAGCTGATCAGTCAACTGAACAAATCAATACAAAAACAAATGAAGCTCAAATATTAGATTATAGCATATTTATACACAGTTTGGCAGCGGGGGCATTTATTGGCATCACTTTGGAATCTAAAAGGGCTCAATGTTTCTCTTTAAAACATGCAGAGGGGAGCGTGGCCCCTGACAAACAGAGAGGAGTCACATGTTGAGCAATCCGAGCTGTACACAGCGTGTCATGGGTTCACATACAGTGAGAGCAGGAGTTAAGCTGAAAGAACCATGGATGATGAAAGAGTCCTGCGGTCGCTGTGCAGTGTTCACACACAAGTCAGGATTGTAAGATGCTGTCAATGCTTTCAGGCCAGGATATAGTTGGTTGTAAGAGTAAATAAGTGAGTCATTAAATAACATTTGTGTCACACAGCTTGTGGCTTTGATTAAAAAACAAGTTACTGCTAAGAACTGAAAGTCGTGTAATTCTTAGAAATATTCTCATGAGTGTGACTTTGTTTTGGCTCGTAGGACCAGAATCAGAAAGTCGAGGTTACATTTTTGTTTGTGTTATCCTTATGATGAGTGTGTAGGTTATTTCAAAGCTGCTCTCAACATCACCCATATGTGTTTAGTGTCTGTAAAATATGAGTGGTCCAAATATAGTATAGAGAGCCCAACAGATATGGATTTTTAAAAAATATATTAGGACTGATATAGGCCGATAAATATATATTTAAATAAATTGGCACAGATTCCTAAGGAGGCTGTAATGGATGAATTATTTCATAGCTGTGTGAGCATGTATTCTACTGTTTGAATGAGCAAAGGTGTGTTTATGATGGAAAAGAACGTTGCATGATATGTTATCGTCAGTTTTGGGACGACAAAAGCTGCATCTTGAGTCCCTGAGCCTGTTTGTTGACAAAACATAACAATGACTTGTTTTCTATCAGAGCTTCTGTTTTCTATCACATGATACAAAAACTCCAGCTCTTTGTTCGTGACGTTTTTCCAGACGCATGCGATTAACACCTGGCTGTGTGTTGTCTGCTTTGCCCTCCTCTCAAAGCCGAACTACCTCCTCCTTACACAGCCATCGCCAGCCCCGACGCCGGCGGTGTGCCTGTCATCAACTGCCGCGTGTGCGAGTCGCTCATCAACCTGGACGGGAAGCTGCATCAGCACGTGGTCAAGTGCACGGTCTGCAATGAAGCTTCGGTAAGTGGAGGCGGCTGACAGCTTTACGAAGTTAATGTGAGGTTGAGTGTTGATATCATGGAGTTGTAGCAGTCAGTCGAGTACAGACACTTTGTCGTCGGCTTTATTTGAGCTGCCTGTCGTCCCTTTCCTCTCCTGCCCTGGTAAACGTGCATTAAATTCAGATTTATTGTGCAACATCAATTTGTGTGAGAATGTGATTTGTCAGTAAACACAAGAGTAACCGTTTCCCTTGGAGGCCTCTTTCTTGACTGTTTCTCACCTTTGGAATGTCGACCATTAGATGTTGGTACACACATCTGTCACTTCGGCCACACCGCTCAGCTCGTCCTGTGATGAATTCTCCAAATGGCCTGAATGAGTCACCGGTGCCTCAGTAGGACAGTTCTGTCAAAGTGTTGCCGGTTCCCACAGTCTGATATTTGTGATGCTAATGCATCAGCGTAGCCACATAATACCAGTCTGGACTGAAGCAGTGCACAGTGGACAGGGTCTGGCCTTCAGTTGTGATATGTGTGACCTAAGTCATTTTCCGACATGAACTCCAGAAAATGTCTAGAAAATTGGGTCTGGTCATCTTCCAGAGTTTACCTTTCTTATGTGGAGAACGCAGCAGGAGATTGTCCGTATCAGACGTGTTCACAACAATAGGAAAATCTCTGGAGTGTTCAGCTGATGGGTGGGGCCCCAGTAAAACATGTAGGAGGCAGGACTTGATGTATAAATTCCACCAAAAGCTCTTGAATCTCGTCTTCCTAAGTTGACATCTTCTTCACCATGTTTTATGTGTATGACACCTCTTTTTCATCCTGAGATATTTGTATTCTTTATTTCTTTATTTTTTTTAAATTCTGTGTCAAGTGTTAGAAATATCATCAACATGCTCTCTGTGAATCTTCCGGATATAGTTCTCACATGGGCTCATTTGGACATTCTCTGGAGTTTTATTAGGGGCCTGGCAGAAACGAATTTCAGGAGATTATCCAGAGTTCAGTGCAGGTCTGAAAGCAGCTGTAATGTGGCCATTTGAAGCTGATGGGTCAAAGCTGTGTCACCTCTTCAGTATTTTAAATCAACTTCTCTTCCCTGGCTTTTAGATTCTGAGTTGAGTTTTATACTGTTTGTTTTCTCCCAGCCCATCAAGAACCCCCCCACAGGGAAGAAGTATGTTAGGTGTCCCTGCAACTGCCTGCTCATCTGTAAAGACACGTCCAGGAGGATAGGATGTCCTCGGCCAAACTGGTAGGTCACAGCAGGGACATTCGGTCTTATCCTCTTACCTCACATTCGCATAGTAGAAACATGGTCAACTTCTACGATGCAAATCGATCCATTTCTAGAGTTTTATGACATCAGAAACTTTTATAACCCTGCCCTGGCTTGTGTTGAATCCGATAGCAGACGCATTATTAACCTGAGCCCGGTGATGGTCATCCCAGAGGAGCAGCCCGCTCAGCCAGCACTGCCCATCCAGCCTCAGGGGATGAGGGTGGTCTGCGGTCACTGTGGCAACACCTTCCTGGTAAGTAAAACTGTCGAGACGACAATTTAAAGACTCACTGAGTTGCTGTTGTTGGTACGTGCATATGAATAATCATATTAACATGTTGCTTGATGGAACGTCATTGGATTTGACTGTATATTCAAAGAGCTGGTATCAAAGAAAAGCTTATTTAAATCAGTCTAAAGCACAAGTACAAGGTTTTAGTCTGTTTAACAATGTTTTATTTGTTGAAATGAAAACCTCCATCATGTTTTACACTCTGTGTGGCAGAATATTGTGATTGCAAGTGGCTGTCATACATTTTCTTCATGTTCCCTTAACTTATGTCTGGCTAAATGTCTAACGTACCACTTTAGTGCAGTGTTGCCATGACATGTCACAAGAGATTAAACATATCCCTCTAACCTGCAGCTACACCAGCGTTTTGCCGATTAGTCTTATAATAAATTAAGCTGTCATCCTGCCCCCCCGTGCCGAGGATACTCAGACTGTTACTGAACATCTTGCATAATGATAAAAAAGGGAAAAACGGGAAAAGACAGGATGATGACATTGACTCACATGTCAGAGTCGGTGGTATCGAACCTCTTAACGTGTGCACACTGTTGCCTGTCGGCGTCTGTAGGGCAGTGAGGACGCCAGGTCATCCCAGCCAATGTCTGGCCTGCCCAGCGATGGCTCTCCCCCAGCACACCAACAGGTTGAGAGAGCTGGTCATACCGGGGGTCATATTAACAAATAGCCTAACCCTGCTCCAACTCAATCTGTGGCGTAATTTAAACTGGTGGTGACGTGACCTTTTGCACATCTGGCTCTGAACAGACAGTTTGATATTTGAATGCAAAAAACTGTCTTTTAGGTCCATTATAAGTAATTTTAAAGGAGACATATTATGCGTATTAAGTTTTTCTTTCCTCTGGTGCGAAGCTCTTTAACAACCCATCAGATACCTCAGCATCATTAATCATTTCATAAGAGGAAAGGGATGTCTGAACATTAGACCTTCTGAAGTGAAAACCCAAATTATACTTATGAACCTGAGTATGAGCAAAATGTGTCTCCTTTAAAAGATCTTTCCTTCACTGAAGCCAGATGTGAAAAGTCACATATTTAACTTGTGTCAATAGGAGCGTCTTGTCCTGCTGATCTGTGATCTCTTTCTTTTTGACCTACAGAGTCGTGAATGAAACAACCACAACTAACATTACACAATTGATTGACATGTAGTCATAGTTTTCCCTCGATTATGTTTTTTCTAATACAGGAATAATAAACCCATTCCGAGTTGCAAACCATCGTAAGATAATCACATTGTTCCCAGTATGTAACTCCTTTGATTGTTCTTATAGCCCAGTAGGACAGCAGTGTGTTCTTTAATGCTGCGTCTGAACAGTGTGTATCGTCTCTGTCTCCTCACAGTGGATGGAGCTGCGGTTTAACACACTTGCCAAGTGTCCCCACTGCAAAAAAATGTGAGTCCATCAATCTTCCGTTCAACACACGTCACACAGAGGTCGCAGTGAAACGTCACTACGTACTTCTACACTTCTATTCCCTTATTGGGGATATTCTTTATACAACTGAATCAAAATATGTTATAAAAATGAATTTTAATGATCACAGAAGTGTGTTCGCAAGTCAAAGCTCATAAACATCAAATAATGCACTGTATGTAAATATATATATATATATCTTTTTACTTCTGAACATTTTCAAATTCTATGCAGTACAGTTTTAGACTTTTGGCACGTTTTTGTTTGTGGTTTCCATTTATTTCTGCATGACCTGAAAATGATTTAACAGACTCTTGAAACTTGTTTAAGTTCATCAATTTAGTTGCCTTTTCCTATGTTATAATGTAATTTAAACAAATACTTAGATAGATAGATAGATAGATAGATTACTTTATTAATCCTCGAAGGCAAATCAAATGTTCACTGTACACTATTTTCATATTGTACAGAAAAGTCAATAATATATAAGAACTTTCTTAAATACAGTAAGTATGGATGAAATGGTCCGTTTTGATGTAAAGTAAAAGGATTTGCAATAGAAGGGCTTAAACTTGCAAAATCCCTGGTTTGGTTGGTTAAGCCCTGAATTACAGGCTTTCTGGAGATACTGAGTGTTGTAAGTCCTAAAACTAGAAAAACACAGTCACTGTTACTTCAGAAAGAACTTGTTTGTTTGTTTGTTTAACATCCTGTCCGTTGAGTTTAGGCAGTAGACTTTCAGACGTTGGGGTTTAGAGGTCTGGATATTTCGGCCTCTTGGAAGGAGAGGGGAGGTAATGAGGGCTAATCTCTAAGTGTGACAGGAATTAAAACTTTGCCTCAGTTCATGTCATAGTAATGTGGTGGTGGTGGGGTCACAAGGTTGAGCGGTGGGTGTTGCAAAAAGTACAGTACGCAGGGTAAACAGGGATCACAGTAACGAACTGCAGCCAAAATATGTTGTCATTGTCTCTTCTCATATCTCTGCATCTGTTTCATTCTGTTCATTTCATTTTGTATGTTGACAGTTTATTTATATCTCCAACCTTGTCTTTGTCTCTATTTATGTCCACCTATCTTCATCTCCAGTCACAGTATTTGTTATCGGTTTCATCCACATGCAGGAAATGTTCCCAGCTGTCATGAATTTATTGGACACCAAATATAAAGTGGTGTTGCACTTTACATTGCAAACAAAGAACCTTGTTTCCTCTTCCAAAGTTTCCAAAACAAGTACCAAAGGTCTTATTTTTGTTAGGCTCGGGTCAGATTTGGTCACAAAAACTAAAATGTCTATTCTACACTGAACCTAACAATGAACTAGGAACACAGGGATCTTATCTCACTTTATATCTTCCTGTGCAGAATCTTTTATCATTTATATCGTGTCAGTTTCCATGTCTTTTACTCTCTTCTGCTTCTTGCTTTATTCTTTATCGGTACCTTTAACTCCATTAAAAACTGTCTCTCCTGTAAAACACAAGTCAAAACAATGGTGGTTGAGATGTTCACCAAGTGAAATGGTTGTTTAATGAAAATAATAATAATCCTCAGTTGTACCTTGGCAACATCAGGTGTTTCAGCCTTTTAATTCCAATAATGTGAAAAACCCGAAATCCAGGGTTGTGAAAAGGTTGTAGGTGTCACTATTTCAAACAGTGAGCAGAACAAAGTGGGAAAAGGTGCAAGTGGGAGAGAGAGGTTAAATGATCAGGTGACCCGGCGCCCCTAAACCATTCGGAATACTAGCCATTCCTGAAGAGCGCTCTGAGTCCCATCACATGAGAGGCATGTGAGAGCATGGGGGGGGGGGGATACAGTCATGTTGAAGGAAAAAGAAAGTGACGCCAGTGCATGTGTTTGCAATGGAGACTGTATGGAGCTGCTCATGTGACCGGCCTGCGGTGCCTTCGTGCGTGATATCGTCAGGGTGATGATGGAGTGAGATCACTGGGAGGAAGATGGAGTCGGACATGTTTAAGAAACCGTTTCTTCTTCACTACAAACTGTTTCAATAATCATAACAAACAACACGACAAGGCAGCGTTTGGATTATTAAGTTGTTTTGAAATGCTTTGTGATATTGGGGTTCATTTCACGTCCTTCTAATTATATCCTCATAAAAGAGAGATGACATTTAAAGTGCATTTTGTATGTTTCCCTCCTCTCTTCACATACTGACCTTGTTTCTCCTTTTCTTTCTCTACCTGCAGATCCTCTGTTGGTAGTGCGCTCCCTAGGAGGCGCTGCTGTGCTTATATAACCATAGGAATGATCTGCATTTTCATTGGCGTGGGTTTAACAGTGAGTATGGCTTTATCCTCTTTGTGTAATTGTGTATTTTCTCAGCACAGTGGTTGAGATATGGATTGAGCACCCCCCATAGAGCTGCAGGGCTAAAAAAAGAAACAGGTTAGCTGTCCTGAGAAACTTGTTATTATTAACAATTCAGAAAATATACACAATTGTAGATGGATGGATAAAAGTGTTGTGTAATGTTTTTGTACCTTGTTCTCATAATATTACATAAATAAACAATTATGCTTTGGCCCATTAATCCACTGAATCGTTCAGTAAACAGTAACTCTATTTTGTACCAGCAACCACATATTGTTCAGTGTTCACAGTTTACCAGACTTTCACAATGTGTTATAATCATATTAGAAACATAATCACTCCATAATAACCTCAAGGGATTATACTCTCTCATATTTTAACTTGTTTTAATGAGCTTGTTGCAGTTTGTTATCGTTTTTCTGGTGAAGTGGATTCACTCGCTTACTTCTGAATCTTCCATCAAATATCAGAAGTCTTTGACTTCATAGTGGTTTTCTGTTCTGTAGAAGGATCAAGTCAAGTCCAAAATCCTGGATCTGCCTGTTTATCTGAATCTGTTTCAAAATGTACTGTGTTCTTCCTCGGTCAGGCTCCACCCTCATTTACCTTGCCTGTGTAGACTGACATTACTTCATTTGTAATAAGAAACAATAAAACCTACATTCTCTTCTCCAGGTTGGTACTCGGGACTTTGCCAGTCATTACAACGCCACCTACGTGTCCTGGGCATTCGCCTACTTGCTGGGCCTCATCTGTCTGATACGAGCCTGCTACTGGGGAGCAATCAAAGTGAGCTACCCGGAGAACAGCTTCGCCTAGGATGGGCACGGCTCAGCACGGCTCAGCACGGCCCAGCACGGCCCTGCACGGCCCGGAAGACCAAGCCCCAGTATTTAGGTTCAGATCTGAAAGCGGTCATGTTCAGTGGAGTGGAACGTCTGCAGAGAGCGTCGTGTGTGTGTGTGTGTGTGTGTGTGTGTGTGTGTGTGTGTGTGTGTGTGTGTGTGTGTGTGTGTGTGTGTGTGTGTGTGTGTGTGTGTGTGTGTGTGTGTGTGTGTGTGTGTGTGTGTGTGTGTGTGTTGGGAGATGTATCCCGTTGCGTTTGAGTCTCTGAATGTTTTGAACTCGCTGAACAAACCTCTCGTACGTAGATCGACCTCCTGCTGCTCCACACAGACTCAAATCCTGCCCTGGTTTTGCAGAATCCTCCAAAAATACAGAATCGAGATAAAAACTGTTCCATTTTGTTGATGAAAGCAAAATGAGTTGGTTCCTGCGCCGATTTAAAAACAATCGTTGAGCGAGCTGGCTGGATTTGGTCTTTGTGGAGCGTTTTTGTTCTGAACTGACGGTACCCTCTTGATTTCTTTTGTTTCTGACCAGACCAAAATAAGAACAGTTTGCCCATTGCACTACGATTATATGCAATTGTATGTGTTGTTTTGCTGCTAGTTAAAACTCCAGCTACAGTAAGCTGCATACTCCTAGTGTCTCGTAACCATTTACCTTGCCTGTGTACACTGACGTGGTATTGCTATATGATTTTAACTCTCGAAATGATTGACTTTTAAAAAGAAACTGCCCTTAAATATCCATGCGTGCCAACTTTGCTGCCCAGTATTAGTGGAGAAGAGCATCAGATCAACAGGAGCTTGTCTATTTGTTTGTGCCACGCAGCTTTGAAACTCACTACAGCAATAACCCTCCTACTTGAGTTGTTTTCGGCCTCCGTCACTGCGTCCTTCACTGCGATTACCGTTGCCTTCTCACTGTTGAAAAAATGTGAGACTCACGTTTGCATGTTGATTTTGTTTTTCAGTTACAGAGTGTGTGTTTTTTTTTCTGTTTCAGCGCGGTAGCTGATGTGTATGATGTTCCCGTCTTTGCTCTTTCTGCGTTAGAATGTAAACCCTCCTCTTCCTCCTCGCAGCTTATATGCGTCTCTCCGACTGCCAGTGAACTCTAGTGCTATAGCTAGCATCGCTGTACATTGAACTCAGCACCCTGTCTCTTGACCTTTTACCAGTGGGCACAGCTCCAACTTCTAACCTTGTTTTGAATGTGATGATGATGATGATGATGATGATGAAGCAGAAAATAATATAAAAAATACTCTTTGTACATAGTTCAAATTCAGGACTTTAAAAAGTGTAGTGCCAGGCGGAAGGATACGATGGCTTGTGGGTCTTTTTAAAAATGATAATTTATCAATAAAATGAAAAAACTGCTTGTATTGGTCTGTTTCTTTGTCGAATGTTATTTCTTTTGGACTGATTTGTTTTTGAAGGCACATACTGGTTATGGTTGGTATACTTGATTATTTTTCATTCACTGCATCAATGACAGTTCTGAAGTTCAAGACCAAAGAAGCACACTCGAGTCCTGTACATTTATTTAATGATGATTTTAATTTGCTGATTCATGTTTGACAAATGACAATTCAACAGCATTTCTTTAAATAAAGTTGAACTTGTTTTTTCAAATGTTCAAGTACTGTCCTAAATTAAATTTCACTAGATGACTATGAACAGTATGTTGTATTGTGCTGTTCTGCTGCAGCCACAACATTGAAACGCTGCTTAGTGCTCACACATTAATAATGTATCCTGAGTGTAGTCTTCCCCTCTTGCTTCTGCTGACGTCTTCACTCCGGCTTCTCTGTGTATCATTTGCTAAATGATGCAGATCACATTTCATAAATAAGTGATTGTTTTAATTTACATTAATTGTCATTCAATAAAATAAGGGAAACTAATTAAGATGCACATAAATATTTATATTCATACGTATATCCTTTGCAAAATAATGAAAGATCAGATCAGTCCACACCATCTTAACATACTATTTACTGTAGTGTCTGGTCATTCATCTCCTTTTTCTCATGCAGAGCAAAATATAGTCAATATCTTAATCAGTTTTGGACAAGTTTGATCAACCTGACCCTCAAACTGTCGCTACACGAGTCATGACTTCAAATAATAATGAGTCATGTCTTAAAAAGAACCAGCCCCGTTTGTAAAAGGCCCTAAAAATGTATATATTCTTAATCAATTATTTGGTTTCAAAAAGAGGTCTCGAATGAAAATGTAGCCTAGATTTGTGCAAAACAACAGATGCAGTTATTTTTGACACTTTCTATTTCTGTACTTTCTTGCGCTCTTCTTACTGGTTTGAAATAGATGAGGCTCAGTTCGATAAAAGATGATGTGACGTACTTCCCTTCACTGGTCACAGCAATATTTTCCTTCCTTTTATTTATTTTTGGTGACCTATTTTTATACCTTTACTTGCAGACGGGAAATGATGGGAGAGAAAAATTGGAAATGACAAAGCACGCTGCAGGGACACAGCCAGAAATCTGCAGGTCTCGGTCCTCACCCTTCCCAAGTTTTGTGTATAAATACACAAAATTCAAGATCATTTATCCTAAATACTTTTTGGCTCTATCCAGCAGAAAGGTCAGGATAATTCTGAGCAGTGTATTTTCCTATAGCTGCAGTTCTCTTCTTTGTTCTCTAGGTGGCAGCATTTGCAATCACTTGAGTTGCAAACACCCTGGATGTGAATGTGTTTCAGTTTTAGCAGCTGAGAGAGCACAGAGTCAGATAATGAGCCTTTCACCAGCTTGAAGTCACAAATTAACACTTTAAATTAAAATTAAATTGTCGTCTTGAGTCTGCAAATGAACCAATTAGATTTGGTCTCTATTAGATTAGAAGTCTTTATTTTTGACACTGGAAGATGCAGAAAGCCCAGACGTGAACATCTCAGCTGTTAGTCAAACACAATGTCATGTTATTTTTTAAATAGAGTGAGATGCCAAGAAAACAGGGACTGAGAAAGATATAAACACGACATACACAACAATATATTGTCTTTATTTATGACCAACAGATTTTTTAAAATCTCAATTTGACACATTAAACACAGAATATTGGTTTAATGAGCTGCTACAACTGAAACAATTATATCTCATTATACTCTCTCTCTCTCTTTCTCTCTCTCTCTCACACACACACACACACACACACACACACACGTCTCCTTGACTTTAGAGGATATTACATTGACTTACATTCATTTCCTGGAGACTTACACTCTTAACTGAATCCTTAACTACTAATTATCTACACAGTAACCTTAAAATACATTATGGGGACACACACACACACACACGCACACACGCACACACAAACATGTCATCACAGGTCACTTTTGGGAACATCACATAGACCTGCATTCATTTCCTGGAGACTTGCCCTTACACAAAAATCAACCTTTTCAAGCCGTCCCCAATTAACTAGTCTTTAGTCTGAAGTTTGTCCCCAAAAGGTCATCTATGACACACACACACACACACACACACACACACACACACACACACACACACACTCATGATCGACTTCGGGCTGCAGATGATGTCCCGTCAAACACAGTGATGATGTCAGATCAGGTCATTGCTTTTCGCATGTCAGAGCGTCGTGCAGGAGTGTAAACAAACACACAGACGCGGGCTATTCCCCCTACCACCTAACTATGACGAAACACGGAGGTCATAAAATCTATTCTAATCACCATGACTGCACGAGTTGTGTTGAAATAGCGTGTGTGTGTGTGTGTGTGTGTGTGTGTGTGTGTGTGTGTGTGTGTGTGTGTGTGTTTGTGCCACTGTGGACTTCCTGACGTGTTGACAGGTGACTGTTTGCTCTCTGCACTCATCAGTGACGATCAGTGAGGGGTGATGTCTGATTTCAGTTGTTGTTGAGGACCCACCACGACGCTGTGGACGAGAGACAAAGAGAAAATAAAGATGCAGACCTCTGATTTGAACCCAATCAATTAGACACTGTGCCCCCCCCCCCCTCCTCTGTGTATTTCTCTGACAGATTTATTCAGCTCCGAGTCCTTGTGAGTGGGAACATGAAGTGATCGTTGACATCGTGGCTTGGATTTTAAACTGAGTTTGTGGGTTCATGCATCATTTGTCTGCACAGCATGCAGTGAGAGGCCGCCTGAGGCTGCAGAGGGCTGAGGACTCAAATGAATGAATGTACTTACCAGGAACCAGCATGGTGGTTAGGTTCTCAGGAGTTTCCAGAAAGTCCACATTCCCCCTCTGAAAGGTTTTGCTGTAGTTGGTCTGCAGGTGGCTGGAGAAGAAGAAGACATGACAGAATGAAGTCAGAATGGAAGACTTCATATTTTTTTTAAACTTCTAATTTTTAACATGCATGTATCTAAGATAACAAGTTCTATGGAAAGTAAAGGTTTTAATTTGGCACGTTAAGGATTTCATTTTTGTAAATTTATGGTCTTTGGCAGCAGATTTCAGGGATGCACAAAATGTCAAATATCAAAATATCAGTTACCAAATGTATGGTGTATGGCAGCGTTTTTGAAAAATGTAATTTAAATTTGAATGTATGGCAATAACAAACTATCCGTTGCATCTTGAACAAATTACATGTAGCCACATGTTAAGACATTAGCACAGTAAAAAACTCAAAATTTCTAGTATCAGTTTCTCTTTTATCTTTGTTCTCCCTGATGTAACAGTGGCTCTCCTCTGTTTTTCTTAATGCTTCACAGACTCCATGTCTCTAAACACAGTGGGAACCAGACCTCCCCTCAGCGGGTTCATGCTGAGTAAAGATAATATTTTGGGATTTCATGTGAGCAGGGTCACGGTGCATTAGTCACGATGCATATGGTGCCGGCGAATACTTACTTCTTCCACACGTTGTTGTGCTCCCAGAATTCGTAGAGAATGAAGCGTGGTTCATTTGCCAGCCGCTGAACTGCGATGCTGCCAAATGCAAAACAAGAGAGAGCTCAAGTCATGCAATCACTAATTAGTGTGCGACATCATGTCCCCTAACACATCCTCTTGTTTCCTACACTGGGGCTGAGCGCAGGCACCATGGATCTGTCAAATCATCTTTTGTGTGGCTTCACCCTGGAATTATGGTGATTATGAAGTGTTCTGCTTCAGATTTAAGAGTCCTATAAACTTGAAAATGAGTTTACATGACTGGGTAATTAGAGCAATTGTCAAGGCAAAGCATGTAAATGTCACACGGTTCTTCAGGCGGCTGCGTTTTTGTTTGTAAGTGATTCAGTTTGTTCTGCTAAAGCTGAATTTAACCGATTCGGGCGACATGGCTGAAGAAATTAAATTTTAAATATTTGGCTGGAGACGAAAGAAAATGGAAATGTTCTTTCATTTCTTGACACAACATGTTTTGGTCGGATGCAAAACTAAAGCCGGAGCATGTCAGGACATTACACTGCAGCTCAGTTTCTATTTATGAGGTTTTATCAAATTTTGTTCATAATTTTGTTTTTTTTTACCATCAAAATAAACAAACAAACATCAGTGTGGTGATAACAACCTAAACTGTTGAAACCATCTTGGAGAAAAATGTATTTGACGTATACTTTGACTTTTTGATTTGGTCCATATCCCATCCACTAACATGGTGAAGTGGGGGGGCTTTATAACCTGCACAGCAGCCAGCCAACAGGGGGCAATCAAGACAATTTGGCTTCACTTTTGGGGAGCTGTCATGTCGTCCATCTCTATAAACAGTCTACGGTTTGGATAAAGTTGAACCCACAGTATGAGCATGAAGTATTTTGGTCTCATGGTGACACTACAACTACAGCTAGAGTGTAAAATCAGATCTTGCTGACCTGCTAACATACAGATCTGAATATGAATAAATGTTAAATCTCTTGTTTCGTGGGGACAGGTTCGTTTTTATTTTTCTGTTGCATTCATTATATTTTTTTACTCTCACACGCTTCTTTCTAAAGCTCAGTTAAAACAAAACAGAAAGAGCAGAAATCCCTGATGCAAAGTGAACAAGGAAAATGAGAACTGACTGTAGACATCCAGTCTGGGCGCAGGCACACTCCATGTACTGTCTGAGAGCCTGACGAAACTCCTCCAGCTCCTCCTCCAGCACGGAGAGCTGCCTCTGGACTATCAGGATGTGCTGTAAAGACACAACCACACACACACACACACACACACACACACACACACGGACAACAAAGGGGTCAGAACTTGCTTCTGGTTGAGAGCGAGTCTGACGGAGCTGATGGGGATTCACCACATTGGCTCAACGTGTTAGCAGAAAGCTGGTGACTAATGCGCCACTGAATAATAGAACCCTATGAGATTGATAACATCTATAATGTAATGTCCCAGCAGCAGTGTCTTGTGCCAGAGTGTGACAAAGCATCGAAGAGGAATAAAAGGCATCAGCATCTGGTTTTGCAGAGAAGTGGACGGCAGGGAACAAAGAGAACCTGTTACATCATGACATGTATGTGAATGATTTCCTGTGGCTGATTAGGAATTGTTGACAGAGGCAGAGAGGATGATGGGAACAGGAAGTGAATGGTTTGCCCATTGGCCTGTGGTACACAGGGTGTGTGTTAATGATGTGTGTGACTGATAAAACACCTCAGGACTCTTTCTCAGTGGCTAATTAAGAAACATAAAAAACAAACTTTCTCTCTTTCTCTCTCAAACACACACACACACACCATCAAAGGGTCATCACTGGTTTTCTCTCAGCAGCACATTTATTCCCATTGACACACAGTGTTAAAAGCAATTACGCTTTGATTAATTCCCACACACACACTGAGACGCCCACCACACTACTGATGAGACTCGACAGTGAAATGTAATAGGCGTGTTGCATCATGGCTACAGCCATTTTCACCACCGATACCAACCAGACCTTATGAAAAATGTCACATGAAATGACTGATCTCACATAAAAATCAATATCAATACATTTTGCAACATAATTTTCCTCAATGGCGTCGTAACAAAAGTCCAATATATACTGATGAACTTAGGATTTGTAAAGTGTTCTCTGCTGAAGAGTTTATTTGCAAAATGTCAACGTTTCAGTTTAAACCGTTAAAGCCCAAACTTTAGCTACTTGTCAATAATCTTGTGGATTTGCGTTCATGTGAATGTATCACGTCAGTCGTGATTTGCATGTGATGCTCATATGAAATATCTGAAATATCACGTGTCTCCACCATGTGAATTTATTAATGGTGAAATGCTCAAAACCTACATGGGCTTATATGTGAAATGTCCACAGTAGCAAGAATTTCACACGTGTTATGAATTACACTGTATATAATGTACCATGTGGTTCTTACTGGTGATGAAGCAATAGATATGTGAAGGACTACACTCCCTCTCCTTCTCTTTCTCTCTATCTCTCTATGTCACACACCTGCAAAACACATATCTGCTCTCTGAACATGAGCCTCATCTTAAAAATCTAAATAAATATTGAGTCTGTAAACACTGAGATTAAAGATAAGGACAGGCAGAGCAAAGGAGGAGGAAAGAAAAAACACTTGTGACAAGTTTCCTCCCAGCTGTTGCTATGACAACCCTCTGAGCGCATATTGTCAGCGTGGCCTCCATTTCAGCAGCACTCCGCCGTTTGAGAATAAGAGTTTACTCGAAGAGGCCTCCACAGAAAAGCAATGAAAAAAGTAAAGGAAAGTCAGTAAACTGACCGATTTGCTCTCCAGGACCTCCTCCTCAGCAGGCTCCAGACGAATCTCCTGCAGAACAAGAATCCACAACAACAACATGAGGCTCAAATAATGAAGGAAACAAGAATCCAGGTCTTTGAATGCACTATAGCTCGAAAATCTGTCAACACAACGTTGACATATTTTGAGTTGATGAGGTAAACATTGTATTTTGTCGTAGATATTTATTTTTTTTGCTCCACTATGTTAGTTGCCAGCTGTATAAATAAAAACTACTCGCTAAAGGGCCAAAGCTTTTCATGATTCACGAGGTCAAACTGCAGAGAGAGAAGTTCCTCTACATTTTGGGCTCATAAATATCTTTATCCCAGAATTAACATTACATTTGACTCATGATAATTATATATATATATATATATATATATATATATATATATATATATTCACATGTCAGCTGTGTGCCTTTCCACATATTCCCTCGTACATATGTGTCTGTGTTTGTGTGTGGGAAGGTGTTGTTGAGTAAAATAGTTGATATTGTTTTGAATCCACTTGCCATAATTTGTGGTTAATTTGAGAAAAGGGGTGTAAAGAGCAGATGGCCGCGATGATGAGGGGAGACAGATGGGAAATAAGAACTGGGGAAGGCTGGAGGGGAAAAGGAGCAGGTACGAGGAAATTAGGGAAACGTTCAAAGAAAGGAAGCTACCTTTTGTTCTAGGCGGTCGATCAGCTTCTGCAGTCTGTTGACCTGGAACGTCCACTGGCTGTCTTCATCATAAACGCCTGGAGGAGGTTTCACGGGAAACAACAAAGGTGCAGGGATGAAAGCCGCTGCATACATCCACTGTATTTTAAACACATATCCTCCATTGATTGTTTGACACTACTTAAATAGTAGCCATTTCCCAGAAGGCATTTCAAGCTTTCCTTTCATGTTACACAAAGCAGAACCAAGGGAAATCAATGGAAAAGCTTTGAGGCCTGTGATCGAAGTTTATAGAGGCTCTGCAGTGTTTGAAAAGATCTTCTAGCAACCACAGCTGGAGGGTTGTCTGTTTTGCACCTGTCGCGTGTTGGAAACATCATCAACACACCCACTCGCTTGCAGTGAATCCTCTCCTGCCGCTTTTGTCGCAGGGGCTCATTCGGACATTATGCAGGGTCTTTACCAGGGGGCTGACAAGACCAACTCCCCAGAATGTGAGGATCCTCTCACTCGTGCATTGGCATCCTCACCATCACCCCCTCACACAAAATTACCCAGGGTTCAGTGCAGGTCTGAAAGCAGATTATGTGTCTATTTTTCAGGACTTTGGGAAAAAGCCGTTCAGAGATGCCCTTTACAGGCCAAAGCACTATAGGCCAGCTGCAGCCCACTGTGCAGGACCTCATACACTCTACTCTGCAATCACTGACTCTAAGTCTCTCATGGAGGAAAAGTGGGCTGTAAAAGAGCAAGTTAAACTGATGGAAAATGGACTGTGCTTAAAAGGGGGAAGGCTTGAAAGATCCATCCGTCCATCAGTGATACCACTCATCCGCTGAGGGTTGCAGTGGGCTGACATTTGACGAGTTGGAAGGATACACCCCTGACAGGTCGTCACTTTATAACAGGGCTGAGATATAGAGACAAACAACCAGTCCCCCTCACATTCACATCAGTGAGCAATTTAGAGTCTTCAATGAACCTGAGTGGCATGTCTTTGGACTGTAGGAGGAAACCTACACAGGAAGAGAAAAAGACCCCCACAAGGCTGCATCACATCGCCGTATGATGTCTGTGATAGGTAGTTGTTCAGAGGAAGTGCCTCTAGGGGCCGAGTGCAGCCCTGAAGAGGTCTCTATAATCCCCTATATCTTTCTAAAAATGCTTATTCCCATCTTTGAAATCTACACACAGAGGCACAAGAAGACCTCCACCCTCCTCGTCTCTCTCCTCCTTGACCTACGAGACACCGACTCTGGCCGAGCAGCAAGAAGACGTAGCTCAAGACAGAAGCGCAGGATGCACCTGACGACAGGCTGCAGCGTTTAACATGTTATAACACAACAAAGTGAACATATCAACTCACCTGAGTTGACGAGACTGAAGAAGCGGGTTGTTGGGCGACAGACTGCTGTTCCTCTGGAGCCTCCGGTTGGAGCGACGACCTGACCACTGGATGGACAACACCTCGGGCTTCAGCGGACCTTGTCTGGAGTCACCACAGGACAATAGTTACCCTGACATCACAATAGCTTAGCATGTTTCTTCTTAAAATGGTTGTGACTGTGAACACACAGTGCGTGACTATTAAAACCCTCTGTGAAGTAAAACTCACATCAAATGACCTTTTGCGCTGCACATTTTATCGTTCACTGCTCTCATCGCAAAACAGATGGGCCCCGCTGTGAAAGAAACCTTACTCAACACTCAACTATCTGCTGACGCTGAAAACATAAAAGGAGTGTGACTCTGTGATTCCAGTGTCATTCATGTGCACTCCATTGTACCAAGTATCTGTGTGTGTATGTATCTATATATGCCATATAATATACCATATAACAGCTGAACGGTTAGGACACATATCATATGGGCTTGTATTCCTTGAGAAGCAGCTTCCCAGTTCAACCTCTGGCAAATCGGATCATTTACTGCATTTCATTCCCACATTCTGTCCCCACTCGTCGTGTCTCTCCTTCACTAAATCTAATAAACGCCCCAGAAATATACTTAAAAAAAACCAGGAGCGAGCTTTTGACTTTCACTGAGATATTTCAGAGCTTGACAACATTTCCCCCTCATGTATTTTTCTATTCACTATTTAAGATGGCACCCAGGTGACTGAAGAATACATTTTAAAAAGTCTTAAAATTGTTCCTTGTCTTTCGGTAAACTTGTTGTTCATGTAGGTCTGACAGTGATGCTAATGGCAGTGACAAGGTACGTGCAGCCGCTGGGGTGACATCACCTGAGATTTATCTTACTGCTGTCAAGTTGTTCGGCCCCATATCTGACAAGACCTTGGGGCGACTGCTGTGTGTGTCTGCAGGGGAATTCACATGCATGTATTTATAAATGTGCAAAGGTTTGATGTGTGGAGCAAAGACTCCTGATAAAAGGCTTTCGTCCAATAATATTACACTTTTCAGACTTGACGCTGTTATGTTAGTGCAGAGTTACCTACTTGCTTGCAATGTTAAATAGTTTGTATTTACACTTTTTGGGTAAAGGGAATTCACTGTAGGATAATTTAATTAAATTTTACTGATATTTCATTTGATCGAAAATTGGATTGTATTTTCTATTCATGGCAGAAATTGACAAATAAAGTGACAAAATCTGATTGGATTTAGTCTATTAGTGTAAACAGTCAGCTAATTAGAGGAGGCGGGGCGAGCAAGATAAATGAGACGTAGAGAAAATCAAACTGTTCCTTTAATCCACTACTTTATATGCAGCATTTTCAGCTTTACCCATATGGTTTGTCATATGGTAAATGTGAGCATCAATGAAACGTAATTTAAAAAAACAGAAACACCAATGAGCTCATTTAGAAAAATCTCCTTTTCTCAAAAAAGCGTTAGGTTGCTTTATTAGAGATTTTAAATGCTGCTTTGCACATCTGGGGGAAATATTGTAATGAATCCACTATAGCTACAGTTAACTTAATGTCTGTATCCTTGATGATTCAGTCTGAAAGTGAGTCATATTCTCAGCTACGTAGCAACTTCAATCAGCTTCAGCAGAGAAAAAACAAGATCCAGGACCTTTTCCTTCACTTCTATTCTGTCCCTTTCTATAGAAGTGATCGATTATGCCTGATTGTTTCTTCACACAACAAAGGTTAGTCTAGTGGCTGTGTTTTCATCATATGTCGCTTTGTGCCGTGTGTGCCTGAGTCATGCCGAGCCTCCATGGATATGATCTGTGGTTTGTTCACAGCCTTCTTCACACATGCAGCATATACCTGACCCGAGAAGCCTATTTAAAGCCACTGGAGAAACAACCGGAGCCTCTAGATGTTTGGAGGAGCAGAGAGTGATTGCATTCAGCACCACGGGGGACTTTCTCTAGTGTGGCAGTGGAGAGATGGATGGACGGAGGAGAGGAAGCAGCAGCTCTGGGAGCGAGGGGCAGTAACACTTTGAAATAACATGAGAGGGAAAGAGAGAGGAAGAGACACTGAGGGGAGGTGAGAAGAGGGAGGGAATAGAGTATGTGAAGGTCGCTGTGACTCAAATGTCAGTTATCCACGACCATAGTTTCCCCCAATGAAAATAAACATTTGCGGTGTCTCAAAATGTAATACTTGTCAATAAAAATACACATTATACACACGTAGCTAAGAGCTTTTTTTACCCTTTTGAGTCAAGAGGACTTACAGTGTGCTGGATGGGGCCATACTTGTCAGCATTTATGCTCTTAATAATCATCAATTTATCAATAAAATGTTATGTGTAGAGGCCATATTCACAATTCATATAGGGCTCAACGAGATGTAACCTCCTCTGCCCTTAACCCTCGACTAGAGTAAGGAAAAACTACCAATTGGAATTCATGAGAAAAGACAGTATAACATACATGGAGAGGTGTATCAATGTTTAAAGTATTTATACAAATGACTATTGTAGTAATAGAGGTATTGCCACTAATGGTAGTATATGTAGGCATAATGCATTTCAAAGTAATCTAAAAATGAAACCAATAAAACCTACCCCTGTTTAAATGCAAAATCATTTTAACAACTATTATTCTATTATAGTTAATCGAAGCCAAGAAGGCTGATGGCTCATTAGCCTGCAATTGATGACAATTACTGAAATAAGATTGTTTCTGTGATCTTTTAATATTGTTCTAATGAGAAAATAATGTGAATCACTGCTGGGCTGACAATGGTGCTTTTGGTCAATGGTAAATCAGTATAGTCACTTCACTTCTATCTCAGTGTGACACAATGAGCGTTGCAAGATGATTCTCAGAATCAAATACAATTTAAAAACAATTGATTACATCATATTTAAATCATAATATATGAGCTAATGAATTATGAATAGTTCAATTGAAAATATAAACATGCAGCTACTCATCAGCCTTCTGACTTTCTCTGTCTCCATGAGGTGATGATGACAGCATGTGCATAAACAATATTCTTTGGGATAAAGGGGGTCACATGTCTCTGGCACGGGGGTTAGGGACTGAAAGGTTTGGGGTCTCCTGATCTAACGAGTCAATACAGTGATAAATCATAGGCTACTGCTGTTTCTCGAGAGTGTCGGGTTCAGAAGTTTGACATAAATCACTGTGAAGCTGGTGAAGCTGCAGCTGAAGTGTGGAATCAGTGAAGTCGGACAGGTGACGAGATGGGAAGCAAAAAGACGTGCGTCATCGTTTGTTCTTTTAATATACCATGAACACACACACTCAATTTTTATATGTAATCTTGTGCACTTGTACACTGGTGAGTCATAGTCACTAATGAACTGAGCACGCCAGGGGCATGCCAAAATTCGGCATATAGACAGACTGAACACAACACACACACACACACACACACATTCCCCTCAGGTTTAATCATCAATGATCCAATGATCCACTCCTCTCACACACAGAAAAGCTGCAGGGTCAGAATTCATTCTTTCATTTTCAGTTAAACAAGAGGATTATTTCATGGTAACCACATAAAGTCATATTCTAATCATTGAACTGTCAAGACTTTAATCATCAATCTTTGTATGTTGAATTGACACATTTGTAGGAGGTACAAGCAGATTAAGAGACGGAAATAACATCAACAGTATGTATTTACGTAGTTCTTCTATTTCCGTGTTTTGAGTCTGTGTTGACATAAGCAGCAGCATCTTCTATGTCAGGTGCGTCATGCCACTCTCCATATTTCATTTCTCTCACGTCTTCAAAATAGCTTTTTAATTTGCATCCTCAATTTGCCTATATTTCCCAACAGGGAGGGGACGTGCACACTGATGGAATAATTAAAAGGATTATGGACATCTGCAGGCAAGGAGGAGCAGGTGGTCTTATAAAATTAAAAGGCAGGAAAATGTCTTGTTGCATGGCACTGTAATTATAGTTGCCACTGTACAACACATTTTGTCCATGTTTTAAAGGCTGGTTGTGTGTGTGTGTGTGTGTGTGTGTGTGTGTGTGTGTGTGTGTGTGTGTGTGAGGGACCTGAGAACACTCACTTCTCCCGTCGAGTCTGCTCAGCGGTGGTTTCCATAGCGCACTCGAGCGAGCTTTGGAGCGAATGAAGCTGATTGGTCGTCTCCTTCAGCAGGAAGCGGGTCACAAACTGCTCGAGGTGGGTGGACTCCTGATACTCCTGTCAGTCAAGATGAAGAGGAGGAGGAGGAGGAGGAGGAGAATAAGAGTAGGAAGAATGACAACGGGGTAGAACAAGAGAAGCTGTGACACGTTGCCAGCCAAGTGTCACTCAATGTCCAGACGTCTCCTGCTAATTAAATGACGCCTGCGTTCATTGAGGATTATATAAACGCTCGGGATTGTGGGTCTATGCAGCATATTCTGGATTTAGAATCATATTTCCAATAATTAACCAAAAATAATCTGCTGAAAGATGCTAAAATGCAACATTGGCCTGAGAGGAACTGCAGAGGAGGTTGGAAATTCACTATATTCATCGCTATATACAATAAAATATTGCTAAGTGCAGCTTTAACGAACAAACTCTGGTGTTTTTGTTTACTTTCTGTGACAAAAGCATTATATTATGTTGAGAAGTATTTAACAAATAAAAGCAACAGAGTTTACTGTTTGTATACCGGCTTCCACAGCTTTCAGCACCATAGGTGTTTGTGCAAGTACAAGTACAAGTACAAGTTAGATTAGAGAATGACTGTTGGATAAACTGGGATGTGCGAGACACATAGAGAGAGCGAGAGAGAGAGAAGCAAAGAAAATAAATGTGTTTCACTCTTTTTGTCTGTTGGTAATTGCAGCAATTTCAAAAGGAAGATGGTTCGATTGTAAAAGCTCCATGTTGTTGAGGTGCAGTATGGACACACACACACACACACACACACACACACACTAATTGCAGTTCGTGGAGCGAGCACAAGAGAGCTGAACTCTGAGCAGCTCTTCAGAATACAGAGCCGATCATTACAATCAGGTTTCTCTCCAGTTGTCGTCTCAGCAGCAGAAGCATCTTTGACCAAAGAGGGAACAGCTTGTTCAAAACTATGACAGATAAACTAAATAAGAACAAAATACATAAAGTCTGTTTTTTGAAGCATTGTGTTTTTAAAAGCCCAGAATCATTATTGGTGGGACACACACAAACACGCACGCACACACACACACACACACACACACACACACACACACACACACACACACACACACACACACAACACATTCACTCAGCGAGAGTGAGTCAGAACAAAACTGGTAAAGGTTAGTCTCCTGTCTCCCATCTGGACATAGATTACCTCCTGTGATCTACACCTGTGTGTGTGCATGTGTGTGTGTGTGTGTGTGTGTGTGTGTGTCCACACTAAAACAGCTTAAGCTCTGCCTGACTCTATTCTTTTTTTCCCTTCATCTTTCATTTTCAGTCTTACAAAAGGTCAAATTAGTGGTTTGTTGGAGGCACAGCTGCCAAGATCACACTATACCAGCCCCCTAGTTAAGATTAACATGACATTACCATTGCCAAATGATTTCAGTTTAAAATCCTGAAAGTAAATCATCGAATTTCAATCATCTCATCTGTGAGAAAATAAGCAGTTTGAAATGCTTATGTGAAATTCTATATTACAATCCACCTGTAAGTGATTTGACAGAACTTCATCACTAAATTTGGGTCATAAAAGTTTATGCTAGTTTCAAACTAGGGGTTTGCTAAATCACACACACGCACACACGCACACACACACGCACACACACACACACACACACACACACACACACACACACACACACACACACACACACACACACACACACACACACACACACATGCAGCCAGCCCCTTCTCACACATTCACAGCCAGAGACCACCCACTCAAATACATATACAGTTCAGTGTGTGACTAATGTAGCATCTGTTCTCCTCCTCCCTCAGCCATCAGAGAAATACAGCACATTATATATTTCTCCTTATTTCTTTTCATCGTGCTGTGACTCAGGGTCACAGAAATCTTTTGTGGCTTCACATACGCTCAGCAGAGGAGGAAACTAAGATTGAGGCTTGAAGGTGTAAGCACTTTAAAAGGCTCCCGAGGAAAATCCCGTCTCTCTCTCGCAGTCTGGTGTCGTAATGTGATTTGAAATTTGTCGCTTTGGTTCATAACTCCTCACTTCTGCTCAATTTGTTTTCATTTGAGCTCAAATATCCATTTTGTGGTCGTGCGTCTGTCAGGAAACAATATCAGGAGCGTTTATGGGAGAAAAATGATGGTCTAGTGCTGTTTTTCTGTCTCACTTCCCGCTATTAAATATTCTGCTGGAAAACTGAAAAATGATTTGAGGTGCAATAAGATTCTTGCACCTTATCAAAGCTTGGCACTTGTTGAGGTTCAGCAAAAACACATTTGGAGGAAAGTGTGTGAAATGTGGTGCAGCCTGATTGAATTGAGACTATTGGGCCTTGGCAGAGTCATGTGCTCCGCCGAGTGCCATTCTAGTTACTGCTGTTTTTCCGTGCAGGAGTTAGATGTGTACATGTGTAACCTTGTTTCCTTCCTAATGAAAATTGACCTCTGACAAATGAATGGTTTGCCTCCCACACGGAGTATGTTTCAGAGCAGATCTTCACAACGTGTGTCACATGAGACGCTCCAGAGAGTGAGTGGTAGAAAGAGGCTCTCCCTGCAGATGGAGTGCGTCGCTTCTTGTCCCCATCGTTTACCTTCTGTCGTCTCCTCTCCGATAATGTCACAGCTCTACACTGAGATCAAAAGGATAAAATGCAGTTTCAAGTGTATTTTCTTCAGTAACAGTAATTTACTTCCTCGTCTGCGTTGACTACAACTCAAAAAGAACCATAACACGTTTTGTTCTGGTGGTTAATTAGTAAAAATGAATGAGTCTCGGCTCGTCCTTGTTCGCTCTGTAATGGAAATGTGACTAATGGGAGATCTGAGGAAGCCAGCTGGGCAGCACAGGAGCATGCTGGGAGAGTTTTGCAGCGTGAAGCTCATGCCACACTGCGAGTAAATCAAACATCCCTTATTATTATCATTATGTGCGCAACATGAGATGTCAGTGTGATGTTTGCTGTGTGGAGGTGCGTGTGTGTGTTGTGTGTGTTACAGGGACGTAAAGGAATTTGAATACGCTGTTCGAATAAGAACAGATACAGAAATAAACCATGAACAGAAACACAAGTCCTCTTATTTCAGCAGATTTTTCTTACACTGTGTGCTGGAAGCAGGTGTGTGTATGTGTGTGTGTACACAAAATAAATTAACAACACATGGATGGAGTTTGCCTCATCTGTGTGTATACAGCATCGCTTCCCAATGGTTTTCATTTTTGCTGATTGTCTTCCCTCTCACCTCATGACACTAATGTCACATCCCTTGTTTTCAGAGTCTGAGTCAAATAGAGAGACACACACACACACACACACACACACACACACACACACACACACACACACACACACACAATGCTGACAGGGTGTCCAATGTCCACCAAAGATAAATATCCATAACTACTTAAAGAATCTGTATATACCGTAATGACGTTGGTTCATCAGATTCTCTGCTTGTTCATATCTTACCTTCTTGGTTTTGTCCATGGCCTTCAGTATGGATTTATTCAGGTCTTCTAAGGCGCCCAGGACGTTCTCATATTCACCGAGGTGCTGGGAGAAATACTCTTCACAGCGGCAGGACGAACAAAAAGAGAGAAAGACTTTGTGAGTTAAGGAAGTCGGACAGGGCTTTAGGTGTTGTGTTGAAGCAGCATTAGTGTGACACCTCAGTGACACAGCCTGCAGGGGTTTGGTCATAGAGCATGTGACCACGTCTAACATGGTTCTTTCCTTATGCTGGGAAAATGTCAAATAGCATTTGAGTCTACAGTGCTGCCGACTGCAAGGTACAGCCACATAGATCAAGCAGAACAGAAAAGCTTCTTATTCATAAAATTCAAAGTTTGTATTTGTTTATTTAGATAGTGAGTCAACTTACCACAGAGTTCATCAGTGTCCACGTTGCTGAGAGACAAAACATGAGAGATATTTAGATTTAAAAAGATTTATTAAATAAGAATATCACTCATGTAAATTCACAAGATTTGGATCTGGATTTTTTTTCATCAAGATACATGAATTATTCTCAGAGAAATCAAGGAAAATGTCAAACAAATGTTAAATAAAGTGAAAAAGAAAATCCTGGATCCGCCTCCTCATTCGGATCCACACCAGAATTTACATGGTCCTTCCCTGAATTATACCTCATCCTTCCACCAAGTTTCATGTCAATCAGTCCTGTAGTATTTGTGTAACGCCAATGAAAACATCCCCTCTTTGACAGAAGTAAAAACAGATGTATCCAAGGTTAACGGAGGCGACAGACTAATCTTTCTTCCCCCTGCAATTTTCTCTGTAGACTGTGATTTGGTAAATCAGTGAGTGATGACGAATGGGACCAAGTAAAAATATGTCAGAAGAAATTAAGTTACATGTTCTGCCCTCAGAGGTGTGAGCCAGAGGCCAGACACCGAATTGTTCGACAGAAACCCCTGAGAATTTTTTTTGTTGTTTGTGATGAAGGTCTGTGCATGAGTGTGCTTCAGGGAGGAGGTTTGTGTGTGTGTGTGTGTGTGTGTGTGTGTGTGTGTGTGTGTGTAACACTGGTGAATTACACTGGCTTTAACTCTATTCCACACAAGCTGCAGCTGTCGTTCACAAGAGGGTAAAGTGCTGCAGGGATCAATTGGTCCAAACAGGAGAAAACACTTAGAGCCACACGACGAGAGACCAGAACAGAGGAGGTAAAGCACAGGTTAGATATTAAACTCAGACTATGAAACTCTGACTTTTGTGTTGAAGGAAACTTGCATGTTTTGACATTATAAGATACAATATTTACTAATGGACTAAACATGGGTCAGAGATGCTTGCAAACTACACTAAACAGTAGCTACTACACATATTTAATTACTACACTAACGACACAAAGCTGTATTTGGCCTGAAAAGGTAAATAAAGTGTAAAAACTGACTGTGGCGTTTGCCTCTGAATTCTATCCAAGGCTTTTATCCAGAATCACATATCTGTCTTTAAAACCTATTGATCATGACAACATGAATGCTAATGACTCTGGTGATCTCCTGACTCACGTAAAGATTTTACTGCAAACGGAAAAACTTTGCAGACTGTATGTGTTTTCCCTGACAGTGATGCAGAGGTGAATTGAACACACTCAGAGTTTCTCAGTTTGATTGAGAAATTGTAGAACGAGATTCTCAGGTTGTGTTTGAATAAATATTCAAGTTTTTAACACCTTCAAGATATCTCCTCAACTAATGACAGAATTCTCATCTTCCTCCGCCATATAATAAAAATAGCGTTAACATACCATGGCTGCAAATGTTCAGTCCTCCTCTGTCATTCTTCTAAATGTTGTTTGGCTTTGCTGAAATGCATCCATTCTATATGTACCGGCGAGAGATTCTTTTTCCAGTATAACAGATATTTGTTTCATTTCTGTGGCCCCTCAGCTGATTTGTGCTGACCTGATCTCCCTGCCTCCTCTGTGTGGCTGGGAACAGGATCCAGCTGCTGGGTATCAAAGAGAGTCTTGAAGACTGACTACAGAACAAGGCTACACACAGGGCCGCGATCAATATTCACACACACTTAATAGGACCTTGGATTCGAGTCAGATCTAATGCAAAGCACTGATGGTGCGAATTTGAAATTCCTCTTTGAGCCTCTTGATCAGAAGAGTAGGGACATGGAAATTAAAGTCACATATTCTATAATTAATAAAGTGGTTATTAATAAAATATAATGCTTGCAAAGTAAAAAAAATTATGAAGAAGGAATCCAGTGTGGGCCATAGACCTGCTGCTGATATAAATATAACCGACATCAACCACCACTTGATAAAATATAAAAATGTGGGGGAGTTAATAAGCAAAAATAACAAACTGTAGTGTTTTAATATAAGTCTGAAATTCTTACGTGTAAGATCTAAAAATGTGCGACAGGTTGACAGGTGAACAGAGACATTTATTTGACATGAGTCTCCTGTGTCCTGCAGAGGGACAGACACACAGTCCACTGCCCACAATGCTTCACTTCACATCTTCTCATCACCGTCATCACTTCAACAATACTGAGCTTATGAATAAATAGAAAAAAGTCTCATCAGAGTGTGTGGCCCAGTTTCCTTTGAATATTTCATAAGTCAAGAGTCACTTTTGGGATGTTTGGGATTTTTCACATTATATTCTCCACAAGCATCCAACAGGATTTCTTATAAAACTCAAGCCTGGTGAGTTTGTCCAGTTTGGTTTGAAAACATGTCAAGACTATTCTCATAGGAGACAAAAACTGAGCTGTGAATCTAAGTCAATTGTTATATTTGACAAATCCTCTTTGGTTGGAGACAAATGAAGTCGTCACAGAGTTGACCTGAAATTTCAATCCATCAAAACACTGTTTCACTGTTTATGCAAGAGACACAGATGCACATACACATATTATTGACCCCTCCTCCCTCACTCTTATCCCAAGATGAAGCACCACATTAACTGACTTACTCTGTGTTATGGGTATCGATCGTGTGGAAGAGCTCCTTCAGTTCGTCAGCTGTCAGGACTCCATCAGAGAAGTAGGACTTGAATTCGTCAAAGGAGAGCTTCCCATCATCTGGGGACGGAGCACAAATGCAGCGTGTCAACAAGGTGTCAGGGCAGCTCAGTCAGGACGGCAGCAGCCGGTGAGGCCAAGTGACCAGTTTCTAAAATGTTCCTCACATGTATCACAGACAAATCCAGAAATGACAGGACCTGGAAGTCAGTAGCACGGACAAACTGGTGCGATAACATATTGTTAGGAATGTTCAGTGAAGCTCCCGGCTCCACGAGTGTGTTTCCCATGTGTGATGTGATGTGGTGATCTTTAAATTGTCACCGCTGACCTGCTCGGGAGGTGGTGCTCAGTATGAATGTCATGTCACTGTTGATGATGTGAGCATGAGCCCCTTTTGAAGGCTGTACAAAGGCACACACACACACAGACACACACATACACACACAGCGACACACACACACACGTAAATGGAACACACGGTGACTCACAGTGAGCTCAGAATGTCTTGGAACAAACCTGACATATAAATATTGTTGTTTGCAAAACAAAGATGAGTGATGGTTGTTTATTTTCCGGCGTGATGAGACCTGAAATCACTCACAGCGTGGGACATTTGAATTATGAAGCACGTCACGTCATGTGAATAATGAATTCTGAACGGCTATTTTTGGTCATTTACATCAACTTTGTTCATAATCTGTGCTAATGGTGGGAGGACAGCTGTGTGACGTAATGGTGTCCGTTAACGTGCCAGTTTAGACCTAATCCCTGTTGCTGATCTCAGCAGGATAAATAGACTACACGTATTTCTATACAGGATCTAAAACCATAGCAGTGCAGTGGATGCAGTACAAAAAATAACTAGTTCTAATTTACGATTCCAGTTTTTATTCTATATTTCAAGTATATCGTCCATCTTTATATACAGTCTGTGTTAAATAATAAATATGAAGCTACAGCTCACGTCTGGTTAACTTTGCTTAGCACAAGGACTTTAACAGGGGAAACATCAAATCTGGTTCTGTCTGGAGGTAAGAAAACCATCATCCACCAGCACCTCTGACTGCATCTCTGAACAGGAGGTGCTTTAGACACACGTCTTTTACTCGTCTGTCCCATGCACACCTGACAGAACAGATACGCTTCTACTTTAACCATCCAGCTGTCAACATGATCCATCTCTTCTCTTTATGATCTAACTCTGGAAAAGCATGTTTCCCAAAATGTCAAATTATTCTCCTTTCTGCAGCAAAGAAATACGAAATGAATCCAGAATTTATTTTCATTTCAACGGTGCATAATAGTTAATGTATTAGTTATTTCAATAAGTAGGTCGACTACATGTGCCTTGAGAACATTTGTGAATTATTCAAAATGTTATCACTGGAATTCAAAGGATTTTTATTTCATTCAACATCTCTTAGTTTGACTTAACTTCATTAATCAGACTTAGTAAATTAAAATGCAAGGGCCTGTGTGCCATAAAAGCTGCAGATCCACAGTGTTATTTGACTTCCTTTTAGATTCTCTTCATCTGAGTATTTAGGTTGACAGGTTGGAGCAGGATGAACGGGTAGAAACTTGAATTCAGACTCCTGCCGTCTCTAGTTTAAACAAATATATTTGTTTTTGTATGTTGACACTGCACAAGCAGAATAGGGAAGGTGAAACAACAGCAGAATCTGTGTTGAGCCTCCAGCTATAAAACCTTGAAGTTGTTAAGTGTGGACTGCAGTGACAAAAGTGTCTAACTACTAAAAACTCTTGAAGTCCATCTTCATTTACACACTGATTGTGAGCCTCTGTGGGCATGGTCAGTTTCCATGGAAACTGAAAGCAGTATGGCCAGAGAGTCCTGATCAGAATTTCATTGAGGAACTTGTACATCTGATTTCACACACCAGAGTGAGGGCGTTGAAGTAAAACGCCAGAGATGCATGAGGGTGTTTGTGTGATATTTACCGTTTTTATCAGCTCGCCGTAAAATCTGTAAAGAGAGGGAGAAGAAAGAGGACTGTCAGGTTTCCCATCATCAAAGTTCAAATAAGTGTGTGTTTGTGAGTGTGTGTAAGTGGGGATCATCGATCACACTCTCAGTGGGTCATTAAATTATTGATAGCGCTGCCCCACAGTCCAGACGAGATGAAAGTCAGCGTGGCAATGACCACATCAGCTTGAAAAGGTTCGAGCCACCGACCTCAAAATAGCATCTTCTCATCTCGTGTTGGCAGTGAATCTGAGCAGAGAGTATTTACACATCATCCTCGCAGGCGAAATCTGACTATAATCCTCGATGTGCAAGATCTCAAATGTAAAATTGAAACCAAACACAAAGTTGTTCCCTCCTTGGACTCGGTCGACGTGAGGATAAAGAAGCAAATTTAACACTACACCCACTGTTCTTTAGTACTCGACCGATTCTCAAAATCTTTCCTGCCAATCACTTAATTTCTGTCCAACATCCTTACAGACCTGCTGCCTCTCTGTTCTCACTCATCTTTAATCTACATCTAACTCCCATCAGCAGTCAGTCGAATTCAGCACAGCTTCATTTATCTGTACGAGGCCACAATGCAGAGCGGCTGCGTGAGCAATGAACGAAGGCAGAGGAAAGAAAACCCTGTAAACTGCAACGTGGAAACAATCAATTGACACATCTATGTCCCAAATCGAAACCGTCTTCATTCATCTCGAACTGTGACGATCAATAGCTTAGTTGATCAACAAGTCTAATCAGCAGCTCTTTTCATGGGCATTGAAGTCAATTTTAAAGCAAAAAATATTTCAGCTTTATTACTGTTATATAGATATAATATGATTCATGGTATCTAAATACAACTAAATGGATTAGCTCCAAACTTGGTGTAAGGATGTGTTACAGGTTAAGGAAAGAATAGATTTCCGTGTAGATCCAGGAATTTTTTCACCTGCTTTAACATTGTGAGATTGGGGCTGTTATTCAACTTCCTCCTTGATTTACAATTGAGAATAATTCATGGATCTTGATAGACATGAAATCAGGCATGTTTAGGGGACTGATATCTACAAGTGTGTAGAGCAGATATTAATAAAAATCTGGATCTATCAAATTGAATGTGGTTTCATAAGGGGACTGTTGCTCTACTAAGTATTCATTTGGATATGATTTAATTCATGAGATTGTCTGAGGCTTGATGAGAATATGAATATTATTCACTGTGTCGCTGATGATATGCAGATTAATCAACAATGGAAATAAATTTTTGTTTACAGCCCTCCAGCTCTCCAATTACTCATCTATATATACCTTCTTGCTCAAGTATGTGTCACATTGATGATTCAGATAATAATAACACCATCACTGCTTCGAACCCTGTACCAACCTAGGATTTAGTCTCATTTTCTTGTCGCATCCTGTTTAATCTTTTACATCCAATGAGTACAATTAATTCAACAAACCCAGAATAGGAATGGATTTTTCCCCCCCTCGAGTACATCCGCTAATGAAGTGGAACTCTGGCTCCGAAACACCATCAAAATGATACAGACATGGAGACACAACCTGTGGCAGGAGTAATGACTATTTGGAGCCAGTGTGCAGAAACTCATACAGAGAGAAATCAATAGATAACAGAATCCAGGCCGTCGACCAGCTCGTCTCTTAACATGACGGGGGTGTCACTCCCTGTCAGTCAGTTCCACATACTTCAACATCAGTGAGACGTTTGATGTGATCTATATATACGACTTCCTGCTCTCATATAAATCTCCCATGTGAGCATCCGTCAGAGCCACAAACAGGTTCATAGTGAAAACATTGAATTTAATAACATAGAGTGGAGAAATGTGGGTTTAATATATTTAGGTGGCAGATAGGAACAAAGCGGTGCAATGAAACGGGGGGAGAGAGAGAGAGAGAGAGAGAGAGAGAGAGAGAGAGAGAGAGAGAGAGAGAGAGAGAGAGAGAGAGAGAATCACTATTTAGACCACAAACTATAGTGATACATACATGGCATTAGATTTTACGTAAAAAAACACGTAAAAAGAAATCTGCAAGTTTTAGCCTTAGAGATGAAAAGAGTCAACAGTTACAGTAACTTGGTATTTGCTCCTGAACAACGACATATAAACGGATGACCAGGCTTTGAGAGCAAGAGGCTAAATTAAAGGTCAGGCTTGTCAAATTCATTCATCCCATAGGGAACCGTCTGTACCCTGCTTACACAACAGGGTTCCACATTAACTCAGGTGATACAAAAAATAAATCACTGAAACTAAAAAGTAAAGCAAAAATGCATCTTTTTCTCCAAATACAAAGAGAAACGCTTTTATGATAGTTTTACATTCATTTTTGTCCTGCTTTGATAAGCTACGGATTATCACAAAATCTAAATGTAAGAAGCAGTAGTGAATATTAAAGTCATTATTTTTTCTCTGAGGATCATTAAACATGTTTTACTCACATCAATGAAAATCGACATCCCCTTCTTCAGCTCCATCTGAGCGCAGGGCTCCTCGCACACAGACTGAACCTCCTCTGAACAATCCATCACCACAGATCAGGCTCCAGTAGTGAACTGCAGGGGAATGCGAGCGTCTCAGCCTCTTATCTGATCACTGCCACCGGTCAGACACAGACACAGCGACCCCTAGCTGCTGTCAAACCAACAGCAATCACACACACACACACACCCCACTCCCCAAGTTAAGGCCCACCATTTAACCCTTAACTTCATGTATGTGATAATGGAAAATGGCTGTAATGTTGTCCCTTTAAATGTTAAACATGATCTCATTATTCTGAGGTCTGTCATTTTGCTCTGGGCTCACTCACCCCGCTTTTCTCGACTAACTCTGAGATTCATGTGCTTTTATTTTGACAATATATTACCACACTTACTGACATATAAGCTAGAGCCTGTTTCTGGTTTGTATTTGTCATTTGTTAGTTGATGTTGTGATGATTTCAAACCTGTCCACCCCAGCATCCATCACTGAAATATGTCCTCATATTTCCCCAAATTTTAGTCCCAAAAATAATCAAATACAAAGAAAAGGAGGATGCACAGGCTCCTTTTCTTAGTCTATATTTATTATATTTTATCTATTCACACAGTCTCTCGTCTACCTCATTTTGACTTTCTGCTGCTGTAACAAGTATCTTGTCTTAACGATGTGATCTGGATCATTTGTGACATTTCTTAAGTAAAAGACAAAGACTTATAGCCATATGATAGTCTCTTAAAGGGATAGTTCACCCTAAAATGAAAATTCACTGCTTATCTACTCACCACTATGCCGATGGAGGGGTGGGTGAAGTATTTGATTCCACAAAACACTTTTGGAGTTACAGGGGTAAACAGCGTTGCAGCCAAGTCCAATGCAATTGAAGTAAATAGTGACCAATTCTTCAAACGTAAAAAAAACAACAGTAATATAACATAAAATGTCTGCATACTACATTCGAAACTGCGTCATTTACATCATGTTTTTAAACTAAATCTCCCCTGTTATCCTCCTCCTAGTTACGGCTGCAGTTTTTCATTTCCGCATCAATTGTATTTCACTTCCAAATTACCCAATGGCTGCTTGTTGTAGTCAGCAGAAAATCCACCAGAGAGCGATTTGGTTGAAGCAACAAGTGAGTTCTGTTCTTTAAAGCATTTGCTATAATTGCAGAAAGAGAAGACGCATTCATTATTTTCATGAAGATATGATCAAAATTTGGAAACAAGAGCACATGTGAGAAATCTTTTTACTAGATTTAATTTCTTCTGATTAGACAGCTTAACACTTTAAGGAGGGAAACCAACACTATCCAATAGTGAGGAAAAATGGAACTCACAACAGTGTTGTTGTCTAATCCCTACGTGTTATTTTAACTGTTTTGCAAGTTGAAGAATGAACTCTGGCATAGTGTTAAATGTTTTACTATTTTCAAAATGTCTATTTACCTCTGGAAAACACTGGAAACTGGGAAGTGTGAAGCTTCATGAACCCCTAAAAAGTGTTAAAATCAACTCTGAGGGAGGTAATTAAACACTTCACTGGACTTGCTGTGTAGGATTCTCACTGACAACAAATGGTAGAATTCCCAATTTGTAAATTGAATATCAAAATTTATTCAAATAGAAACATAAATGAATCATTGCAGCTCATGTTGGTGTGCCCCAAATTTATGTTGAAAGGTTTTTATTTGTATGAATCAACACTGATAATTAATGTGACTTAATCTATTAAATGTTTCCACATCGGTGCAGAGCAGCCATCAGATAAATTAAAGACAACAAGATACTGGCTATTTGTAAAAACCTGTGTAACAGTTCCCTCTAGTGGATTGTTATGAGAGCACACAAAAATACTAATATCTAACATAAAGCTAAAGAAAAACGTTTTTAATGTGCGTAGATTGAAGGATATATTATCATCAATAGTCCAGGTCGTTAGTCAGAAGGCTTTTCAGTGACAAACACTGCAATAGTGCTGCACAAAGTTTTTTTGTGGACTACTACCTTCCTTCACCCACAGCTGGGCGAGCCAGGGGCTGGGCAGTGGTCGCTGCATGAATGCACCGATTGTCTGCTTCACTCCACTCATTATGAATTTATTTATGCCAAGCAAGGAGATTCTCTTCAGGCTACTGTAATATGCTCACAGAACCAGGCTACAGGAGAAGATCTATACGAGAAGATCAATATAAAATGCATCGGTTACTGGCAATTAATTTGAATATATACTGTAGGCTACATTGTTTTTAAATAAGACTTGACCTGAATAAATAATGTCTATACAATTTTATTTTAAATGCTTGCACTTTAAAAAAACAAAACAAGTTTTATTTTTATGTATGCCTATACATTTAAATGAAAATGTATGTTTTTCCTTTATATGACTGCAGTTGCTAGTTACATTGCAAGTAAAGATTATTCAAAAAGATATAATTGATTTAGGCTATAATATTATCATTCTAATATAACATGGAGCCTGTTTAACAACACAACAAGATAAAAAGTCCATAAATCGAGCTTCAAGCCAAGTTACTGTAAAATGTACGCTCATGCTTTGGTAAAATGTTTAAATCCATATTGCACACGTTGCATTGTATTGACAGGTGGCAGCTAAAAAAGGAAAATCCTTAACATTCTTCATGAAGGGAGGATTCAATGGAGATTATAGTTGTATCCGACCGTGCTAGTTTCAGCTGTGTGTTCCACATACACTGACAACAGAGTGTATATAAAAATGTAAAAATCTGACTAATGAGTGTGATATCTCTGTTGGTTACTTATGTCTTGATTTCATTTGTTTATTTATTTATTTCGAACTCTTAAATAAAAACATGTAAAAAAATATATGTAGGAAAAAAACAAAGAAGGAACAAAACCACAATAAATAATGATCAGACTTTCATGATGTCAAAAAGGAGCAGGGAGAAGCAACGATACTTGTCCGGCCCTAACCTTAATCTAATGTGAATACCACTGTCACCATTATGCTCATTTAAGCATAATTCCTGAAAATATTTCCTCCTCCTAATTAACACAACTCGTGATTGGCTCCTGAGCAACCGGATACAACCTCATTGTTAATTGATCATTTCTCAAGAGCTGCTCTAAATACTTAAAGTGAAACAGTAGGAGCTGAAGTGATCGATCGCAGCATCACATGGTTGTGTAGTAGTTGTGTTTACTTATGCGGCTGATGTGTGTTGTTCACATAATTGATCCAAAACAAACAGGATCTGTGGTGAAATCTCGCGATGGGCCGCCGGGATCAGCTGTGATTGGAGGAGGGGGGCGCGGCGGCGTGTCACGTGGCCCGGGATTACTTGGCATTCTGGGACACAAACAGTGGTCGAGGAGCCCGATCAGCGGCTTCCAGCGCGGAGGAGAGACGGCGAGAAGGAGCCACGACAGCCCGCTACCGGAGAGCCGACCGAGTGCGTCTTCACACCCGACCCCTGCCGCTCTGTTGTCCGGGTGCACAGGAGCTGCGGGTCCCGCTTGAGTCCGTGCATTGCAGCCGTGGAGTTTATCCACACGGAGAGCTAGTTAGCTAACGGGAGTAAGTTAGCCTCGCTGCGATCCATGCTAGTGGCTTGACGGTAGCTCCGTGCGGCTGCTGCTGCTGCTGCTGCTGCTGCTGGAAAAAAGTTTGTGTTTGTTTTGGTCCCGGTCTCAGTCCGGGGACGTGTCGGATTTGTTTGCCCTCGCAGCTCGTGTCCTGCTGTCCTGACCCCCGCCTCCATCATCTGTCCTGAAGCTGAAGAAGAGGAGGAGGAGGAGGAGGAGGAGAGGAGGGGGGACAACAACTCTGAACATGGCGAGTTTCTCACACAGAGGTATTAAAAGTGGCTCTTTCAAGTGGTCGGACCGGCACGTAGCCCCGCGGGTGGACCCCAGATAAACACGGTTAAAGCGGACACCTCGTGTGATGGCCAAGGACAGTGACGGATTTCACGTGTGTGTCTCATTGCACAGTTGCAGAGTGAAGCCATCTCCAACATAAAGTTTGTGAAGACTGACTGAAACCTTTAACATCACAGCTGTCTCCAGGTGGGACACTTCATCTGCTGTCCCCCCCCCCCCCTTCCCCCCCTCCCCTCCCCTCCCGGAGCTCATCTGAGGGCCAACATGTCAGTGTCAGGGTCCACGACCGTGCAGCTGCTCACCAAGCTTGTGAAGCATGCAGTGGGCAAGGCTCAGATCCAGCTCAACCGCTGGCTGCAGAGGACTGCCACAGAGGACTGTGACAAAATCGACATCCTCATCTGCAGCGCCTTCGAGGAGAGAGGAGCCGGAGTGGGGAAGTCGGACGGTGACCCGGAGGTGACCGGTGACCCGGGGGCGATGAGCTTCGCCGGCGGTGGGGGAGACTTCAGACACCCCTGCTGCATCACCACCTTCTGCTTCAAGGGGGCCCTGCTGGCGTGCATCCTGACCGCCGTGTGCTTCTCCTCGGTCGCCCTTGTGCGCCAATACCTCAAGGACCTCCTGCTCTGGGTGGAGAGCCTGGACAGCCTCGTCGGGGCCTTTCTCTTCATAGTTGGTTTGATTATTGTGTCGTTCCCATGCGGATGGGGATACATTGTTCTTAATGTGGCAGCAGGCTACCTCTACGGCTTTGTGCTGGGCATGGGACTGGTCATGGTGGGAGTGTTAATAGGGACCTTTGTGGCACACCTGGTCTGCAAGCGCTTACTGACCGACTGGGTGCTGAACAAGGTTGGGAACAGTGAACAGCTCAGTGCTGTCATACGAGTGGTGGAGGGAGGAAGTGGACTCAAAGTTGTGGCCTTAGCGAGACTCACCCCCATTCCCTTTGGGCTTCAAAATGCAGTTTTCTCGGTGAGTATGAAAAACACCACAGTCAGCTGTTTCCTTTTCCCTTCAGAAGGACATTAGACAGTCTTTGCATTGTCCATTATAAACTCATCCACTCACAGCAGTGGACCCGCCAAGAGCAGAGCTCATTAACCTACTGGAGGACGGCTCAACAAATCACTCGCAGTCAAGATTCTGGATTTGATTTTGCGGTTAGGCCAACCTGCCTCACAGGAAGTCAGATGTAGCCACAAGCGGGGTTACATGTGATACTTCCTGTATTGCCCCTAGAGGAAGGAACCCCATTTCTCTTGTAGGCAGAGGAAGTGTTTCGATAAAAATGAATCTATTGTCGCCTAAGGACATGAATTATTTTTTCAGTTTGAAGTGCACAAATCCGCCACAAAGTTAAAACTGTTTCTTTATATTGTTGCTGATTGGTGTAGAGCTGAGCAGTACCAGGGTATCGCTCTCGGCTGCATTCCTATGTTTAACCTGAGGCCCTTGACATTCATGTGTGTCATGAATAATGTATACTGGCTGATTACCCTTCACAGTCAACTCATTGATACCTCATCTCTCACATGGAGTTAGAATTCCCATCATATATTTGTCTTATGTTAACTTGTCTCATAAAAAACGTAAGAAGCTTGTTAAAGACTAAATAATGAAATAAAAAGACAAAAATTCACAAGAAAATAGGTGAAATAGCTTCAACAATGTTTTGGCTACAAACTAATAAAAGCTGTACATTATTGTACATATTTGTACATGTATGTAGATATTGGACATATCTACATACATGTATATACAAATATTAGATCTGACAGGGCTTTCATGTCGGTCTAGATAAATACTTGCAGTTGAAATGAGGCTGGTCAAATTAACTTTCATCTAAAACTTTAAAATCACGAGGATCAAGGATCAACTTGGCCAAAAAGTACAAAGTTCTGTTTATTTTTGTTAAGTTGGACTCAATCCTACGTAAATACCACACAGAACACACATTATACAACCACTGACATGTCCGACAGCAACTGGATTAAAAGTCATCATCAAATTAATGATTTCTCAGGTTCTCTTTATTTGAGGTTACATTTCTTATACGCTGAGCTTCAGTTTTCTACAAAATTCCATTGTCTATGCAAAAATGTTTGATGGGAAGAGATTTAAAATAGTGTGGAAGGAAAGCAGCAGCAGCACAAACATGCAGAAGTGTGTGCAAAGTGGGGAACTTGAAAGGCATTCATAGCTCAAAGCGTGGAGGAGTTGATGCACAGGCCCGAGGCAGGAAAAGGAGATGACGTAAGTGTGCTTCACAAGCATAGTAATTGCATGCTGCAAAACCAGTTTTCTGGGGTGACTGATTTGTTAAGACGTTTCTCGGCAGCTTGGAGATTCATTGGCTGCTCAGCTTTGGCTTTTGACAGCTCTGCACACACGCCCATAACCACGAGACAATAATCATCCCTTGAGTTGCATCATTTCTGCAATTCTTTTATTTAAATTCCAGTATGTTTTAAATCCACAGTATCTATAGGTTTTACTTTATTCCATTTTCTTGTTCCATCCTCATCAACATACATTAGGAAGCAAAATATTATAAATATTTGTGTAAAGTTACCTAAAGCAACAATATCCCAGACAGTGTTGAGTGGCGCAGACAGAAATTTGAAATAAATGTTTGTGACGCCCTCCATCATTATGTTGACGTACCGCCCCAGGAGTACGCAGTAGTCCTTACTGCATTATTACTTCTACTACTTGATTACTTAATACACATGAGTCAGACTTCATCTATCTTCAAGAGCCCAACTACACACGTGTTAGGTTTAGGGACTGCATTTATTATAACTGTGAAATTATGATTGTGGAATAATCTGTACACACACACAAACACACATACATCTGACTAGCTGCCAATTTACCGCCTCTGTGGTACATCCTGCTGTCTCCAGGATGCCATTATACCATGAGGACATGTGTGACTCTCAGACGCACGAGGTGGAAACAACATCAGCACTGCTGTCGTACATTGTCTGTTTTACATGATTATTACAGGCTTTGCACTGGAGTGGAGATGTTTTCTATTTTTGTTGATCAGTAATTGTGAATCACATTTCTGTGAGGAGAGATGACGCACCAAATTAATTGTGGTAAACAAACCACTAGCTTGATTAGCTGCCTTTTGCAAAATGGTTTTGTCTTGTATTGTTATCAAGAGGGAATATAATGAATAAATATATTCCATACAGTACCGGTATTAGATATAATTGTTGGTGCATCACATGTTTGTGGAACTGGATGTTCAGAATGATGATGATTACTGGTAGAGTACTAACATGCAGTTTATGGGGTGAAATAATAATGTTTTTTTTAGATTTACATTGAACATCACATGACAACACCTCAGATAAGTGAAATTGTCATTTGGCAGCAGGGATATGAGATCATCCCAGTATCAGCTGACTGTGGGTGCCAGCAGCACCACAGGCACTTTGCTGTACGAGTACATTGTCTGAGTCACTGGTATCTGAAAAGCATCTTGGATTCCAATGCTACGTGCATTAAATAGAAAGTCAAAGAAACATGTTAAAAAAAGCATGTTCCCCCACAAGTTGTTTTTGGGCAACCGGGGATAGAACTGTGAATTAAATTTAGGATCATATTGCAGTTCCAAGACTGAAATACAAATGAATGATTCTTCTGTATTATTTCCACAGTGTGTGCAGCAGTTAACCTGTAAAAGAGATTTATTTTTTTGAAACAGGACTAACACATCTAGCAGAGTTTTTTCTAGCCTGAATGACTTAAACAGGTTCTGTTTGTCTTTGGTTTTTACCGCAGGCTCCGTGTTACAACATAACTCTGAGACCAAAGGTTAAAATATCTATATAGTGTGAATCAGGGCTCAACATTGATTTTTCTGTTCCACTCTGTAAAAGTGTAAATGACTTGTCAAAGTCAAATGAACAGACACGTTATGTAGCGCTGCACAGCTGTTATCACCCTCACTGGCGTGATAGGTGCCACTCAATCACTCAGTCAGACTGTTAATTACAAGCTAATTTACTGTCTTAAACAAATTGCTTTTGAGCTTTTCATGGTAATTATCTCCAGGGAAAAGCAAACACACACTTCATGGGAAATGATCCCAACTTCCAAAGTTTCTTGTTTGAATTTGTCATATTTCCGCTGGTTATTTTAAACGTGTGTGTGCACTTTGTCTGAGTTTGACTCATTGTGGAGTTTATAGATATGAAGGCATATCAAATGTTTGTTTCTTTTGTTGTGAGTTGATTAACTAATGTTGCTTTAAAGGGGACATATTATGTAAATTCCACTTTTTTGTGCTTCTACACGTTAATTTGTCTACCAACCCAAAAACGCTGGACAAAATGAGCATTTAAAGGAACAGGCACTCAAAACAGGTCACTCTGTGGAGGGCTATTTTAGACAGGGTAAAAAGGGTGCTGTTTTAAATGATCCTTGTGGTATTTTGACCAAAGTATGTTACAGATATTTCATTAAGACCCCATGGAACCATATCAACATATCTAACCACATTTTGTGAAGATATTTTTGGGGTATTGTTGCCTTTTATAAATAGTGTAAGCGTGAAATAGGGAAAGTCTTGTGTCTATATCAGTGTGAAGTTAATCTAACAACAGCTTCAACACCACAGTATGTTTAGCCTGATACTGATGTTTAGTTTAAAAAATAAAAAATCGTTTCATATTACACTTTTCAGAAGGTTCCCTTAAATATGTCATTTGCTACCAGGAAATGTCACATGCAGGATACGTTATAGTTAAAATAAATATACTTCTTACTGTGTCCTTTCTGTTCCTCAATTTCCTGTAATGTATTGACCATCATATTGTCAGATACACGTCTCTGCAACAAACTGGTGTTTATTTTATTATTCTAGAATGTTTAAAGATGGTTTATGTTGAAGAAACTCAACTTTTGAGCTGGAGTGGTAAACAGTAGAATGGTGCCCTCAACTGCCCAGTTAATAATTTAAATCCCTCCTGCCTCCTCTGCCACATTATCACTTCCTGGTTCAGTTCGCACACCTTGTAATCCATCTCACCTGGAGTTTAATTATTTGATCTGATATTGTATTTTTATGGTCTTAATTCCCCCACTATAATTGGTGAAACTAATCGCGGGCTCAAAGTAGAGTTATGTGTGTTCTCTCTCTCTCTCTCTCTCTGCCCTTGGTAAGCACTTTCACAGTGAGGCCGTATTTCACTGTGCCCCCCACTTCCCTTTGCTGAAGTGGTCGATGCCACATTATGGCAGGTAACCCAAAACGACACAGATACTGCAGCAGTTAGCAAAACAAAGGGACAGCTCAGGAAAAAACATTTGTGAATCCTGTGAGGATGAAGTCTAACTATTCAGATCTCCACATGTATTTTATAAAACTGTAATTGGATAATAAAGGATGATTTTGATCTCATTGCAGTGTAATAACCTTTATGACTGCAGCGCCAACCTGGCTCCATTGCTCTACTGTTATAATAATGAGGTAATGAAGCAGTCTGGGGAATTTATCATGTGATGAATTGCTTCGTAACTCCAGTCAAACATGTTTGTGCAGATTTACAAACTCCCTGTGTGATTTTTAAAAAAAAAATGGCACCACAGTAGCCAACCTAAAATTTACTAAGCAGTCAAGATACCCTACTTACTGTTTTGTTTACAAGCACAAACTTAGAGCTGCATCACTGCTGCTCTGAGTAAATCAGGTCAAGCCAAGGATGGGCTGTTTTTCCCCCTTGTTTTTGCAGATTATTTTGAAACGGTGTTCAGAAACGAGCAGGAGGTTCAGTGGGAATTCTCTTGCGTGGTTATACAAATACCAACGACTAGCCTTCCCATGCCGCAGCTGCTCCATGTCTTGGGTGGGAAGAGACCTCAGAGGACATGTGTTTCACGACTCAAGGGTTGACGGCTTTTTTTTTTTTGTGCATTTCTCACATGCCAGTTCAAGAGATTGGCTGAAGGCGTTTTGACTGTGTTGACACAAAGTGTGGACACGTCAGTGTTAATCTTTCAAGTAGAAGCGATGGCTACATGATCACATTGCGGTTATAAAAAAAAATGCTTGTAGAGGAAAAACAACTGACGATTAACCAGGTTTTGATAATGTCAGTGTCCTGTGAGTTGTAAGTCAAGGTCTTATCACTGCGTGTTGTGATAACAGGAGTGGAGGTTGGGTTTTATCACTGCGAGGAGACACTTGGATTGGATCTAGCATGAATGTTTTCTTGTCCTTTTGCCTCCGACATGCTGCTATCAGCCACAGCCTAGTCACAGTGCCAAGGTCATATCCTCACACAGCCAGCACAAACACGCATCAGCTTATGTCATCAGTTAATCAAGGGATCAAGGGTGACAGCGACGTATGCACTTGTTTGTATTTAGGTGGCTGTTTGGAGATATGAGCTGGATGTGTGACAGGTTGTCTTAGGGAATTAAACCAGAATCTGAGGATCTGTGTTTCAGATTGTTTGTGGTTAATTTGGCTGAAAATGTATGATTTTTGTCACACAATTGTGTAAAATGTTTTAAAACGATTGTCACTGTCATCAGGAATACAAATATAACGCACCCAAGGAGTAGATGCTGCCCAACATGAGTTAAAGACAAGAGGATGACCTGAACTAAGCCTGTGTTAACTCATTTACCCAGGATTCATTGCAGTAGTTAGCTCCGCCGAGGAGGTTATGTCTTCGTCTGTGTTCATTTGTTAGTTAGCGTGTGTGTGTGTGTGTGTCATTTTAAATGTGGTTTTATAAATGAAAGTAGAAAGGTCCACAGTGGAGGACATGCCTCCCCCAACAGCCCCCTTAAATTCAATCAAGCTGCACCAGATTGCTCACACTCATTAAGATCAGTTCCCTGAATGTGAAAAAACACAGAAAAAACATGTCAATCAAAGTGCTTAAATCATGTGATTTTATCTCAATTGTAAACCTGTTATTATCGCTGCTTCCGTCTCAAGATCACAGATGTGTCCTTGCCAAACTACCTGGTGGCCTCCTCTGTGGGTCTGTTGCCCACCCAGCTCCTCAACTCCTACCTGGGCACCACGCTCCGCACCATGGAGGACGTCATCGCTGAGCAGAGCATCAGCGGCTACTTTGTGTTCACCCTGCAGGTGAGTTGTTGTATATAGAGTAAAGATATCAAAATGCTGTAATACCTGTTCAACCGTTCTTATAACATCATGTGAGCAGCAGTGTTGTGTCAAACTGGTATGCTGTCACCGGGAAAAGACAAGGTGTTGATTGATCAGTGTATTTTCTTTGCTTCCTTATATACATAGATCATGTCTACCAATCCTCTCACACTGTGTCCCACTGTGCAAAACCCAATGCATATGTTTCCTCCTTAAATATTTAGCTACGTAAACTGCCAGAGTGCGAATTTTAAACCCTATAAACTTGTGCAAACTATACCCACAATTCTATCTGGTTCCAAAGGTCAAGTTGTCACCGCATCCCCACCACCTGCTCAGCTTCATTTAATCCCCACAAGTGTTCAGGGAACAGGGAGGCTTCTCTGTGATGTTCAAAGGTCAAGGGTCTGCTCAAGGTATCAGTGTCTCATGCAGAACTGAACATGACATGACCTGTCCTCGGGAAATACATTTTTAAAATTGAAAGGAAGGTTGCATGCTCAGTTTTTAACAGGTGATGATGTCACTGTAAACGACTAGTTTTCACATTTCGGGAAATACGCCTTTGTGGAACATTAACATCCCAGTGTCCTCTGGCTGCCTGCCAACTGCTCGCAGCGGAGAAATAGACCGGAACATAACCCCCTATTTAGGCAGGTCAGTTCACCACACCAAACTTTGCTCAAAACATGAATTCCTCTGTCTTGTGCAGATTGTCATCAGCATCGGCCTGATGTTCTACGTCGTACACCGGGCTCAGGTAGAGCTCAACGCCGCCCTCGCCGCGTGCCAGATGGAGCTGAAGTCGTCCCACATGAACGGGTCCTCCACCAATCACAGCAGCTTCACCTACTGCAGCAAGAGGGCGACAGCTGGAAGTGGAAACTGCGTTAATGTGGTGTGACCCTCAATTAACTACATGAGGTGGTAGCTCCTATGACTGAGCTGTAAGACGACAGATCTGAAGGAAGCCGTCTGAGACACGGCCCAAAACCCCGTGGGGAGGTGGTGGTGTTTGTATGTCTTCACCCATGTGAAGAAAAACTCTAAAGTGTACGTCTTCAGTCTGTACTTTTTTTTTTATTGGGACCACGCGCCTTTGAAGAAAAGCTGTTGATGAAAATAGATTCAAGGTATATTATTGGGGGAATTTATTTTAAATTTGTATTATTTCATCAAGGTACTTGACTTGATTTACTGTTACAGGAGATGTCAATGAAATTAGGATTTTAAGAGAAATCAGCAGTGGCTGAATAAGTGAGTGAGTCATGTGAAAAAAAAAAATAAACTGTTGGCATTAAATGCCTGCTAAAACTATGAATGTGCAATCTGGAGCTTTCTAGAGAACCAAGGAATTGTTTTCAGTGTCAAAAGAATGCCAACCTATGCACCCTTAATTCATACTACATCTGTTTTTATTTAATTTCAGGACATTTTAGAATTTGTCGACGTCCCGTGTTAATTTACAATGATGTAAATAATAAGGGCATTAATAATATTTTTGTAAAAATTTGGCTTTTTAGTCCAGTTAATTTAAAATAAGTGTCTTATTTTTGGACTACGGCGCGGGGCGAGGAGCAGCGAGTCCTACAGGCCTCTCTGACTTGCTTATGACCACATCAGCTGAATTGGCCTCCCCCTGCCCGCAGATCATTTTAGCACTTCTGCAGTTTTGAGAAGCAGCAGCTGGAGAGGGGAGCAGAAATCACAGCAGGAAACTCAGGAACGGGTCTGGCAGGAAAGTGGAAATGCACAGTGCGAGCATCTCTTCAGCAGCACAGCCACACGCTCGGCTGCAGAAACCGAGCGTGTGGCTGTGCTTTCTTTTGAAAGTTTACGACTACCTTGGTTTTACATTCACTTTTTTTAAATTTAATACATAGTTTTTGCTTAAGATAGTTTTGACAATGCTGTGCAATACATCAGTGATGAAGTGTGAATGTCATATATTACAGTGCTGAAACCAAACTAATCAGAGATGAAATGTCATGCATGACAAAATAACACAAAGCTGTTTTTTGGGGGGTTTATTTACATAAGAGGAGTAAGCTTGATGATATAAAGAGGCTGTTATTTTCTATGTGCCATAATTTGATAAAGTTTATTAGACATTGTGACACTGGCTCCACCTGAGCTGAGGCTGTGTGACTTATGACTTTATTTTATTACTTAATAATGTTGATAATGATAGAAATGACCTGTGAAGAACCCTAATGTTTATTCTCTTGATAACACATCAACATACTCTCATCGGGCATATTCGTATGCACAGTCCACGACAACATTATTTTCATAAAGATAAGTTAAAGTGGGAAGGGGTTTGTTTGGTCAGGAGATGGAACATGGGTCTCAGAAGCTGACAATCAAACACTAAAGTGATGAATGTGATGATACTTTTTATTTTTACATGAATTATTGTGATGCTGCTCCCCAGTCAAAATTTGATTGAGGAATATAAAGGGCTCCTATTGTTATGCATGTTTTGTTTTTTTTAAGTCGGAGTTAATGTTTGCCCACATTCCATGCTGTCAGTCTGAAAAGATGTCAAGTTATTCTCATGCTATATGTTGGTTGAAAGGGCCCCTTCCTGTCTGAATTTAGCAATAATGTTTGAAAGTCAAGAGCAAAAAAAAAATTTTTTAATCAGATAGAAGTCCTACCAATAAGATCTTCAGCCAATTGTTGAGGAGTTACTGTACTGTTTCAGCGTCCAAAGTTCCAGACATATTTGTCAACTGCATTTGATTCGTTGGTCGATTCACGTTCCTCTGTAAGATTGAGTTTCAACATTCCCACGTTCCAATGTTCGACCTGCCTTTTACCTCCTCCTGCCTCTGACAGACATCTCTGCGCTGACTAAGACGTGGAAGTGAGAAGCCACCTTTGAGATCAGAACAGCCTGTTCAGCTTCTCAACGCTTTGTTCGGAGAGTCACTTAGCCCGCTGATCACTTGATAATTACGATCAACCTCCCACTCCTGTTACATGAAAATGTTGCTAATTGCACCTGAGCATTTTTCCAGCATCCTACTTGAGTTGAACGTTTACGTAGAGAGAGACGGGAGCATGTTTTTATGGCTGCGGGCTTCATGGAATATACTCTCTTCTCTGAGAAGTGGGAAAATATAAATACACAAGGTTTTCATCTGACAGCAGTGGACTGTACCTACTCTCCAAATAAAGTGTGAATCGTGCAGCTGTTCCTCTCAGAAGTGGGAGAGAAGTGGACTATAGACCGTGTTTGATTTGAAAATATAAAAACGGGAAACTTGATCGGCCACCGCGGGCACGCTTCATAATATTTCAGCTTCTCGACCAGAAAAAAGATTTTGGAAAAACAAGCAGTTTTTACAGCAGAGGCTTTGGTTCTTTCTAGGTGGGCTCTATTTAACTTAGATATAGTTATGCAACAACTGATTCCTAAGGGAAGTATATTTCATAGGCACCCACACAAGACCTGAATCTGGGTCTGGGACGTAACTGCACACCTGTCCTCTTACAGGGGACTACAGTATGAGATCATGAACTTTAAAGGGTCCCATTTGGTGCTATGAAATGCAATACTTCCCCATCTGTATCAAGTGCATTACACATATACTGTATTTTGTAATAGAGATAATTTTACAGTGTATAAATATTGATATTTATCGCTGTACAATGCTTGTTCAGTGTTATTTATGAGAGAGAAAATAAAACCTGTCAGGCTTTGTTATAAAGTGTTTGGTCACATTCTGTATTTTCTTTTTTTTTGCACCCATAAATAACATACTTTTCTACTATCAGGTCTGTTCTTAAAGGGGAAAGTAATTTTACAAGTGGACTGAAGTTGACGTGAGACAATAAGTAACACTCAGCCTTCAAGGCTTAAAGAGACACAAGCTAAAAGGGTTTCAGCCAGAAGCTGAAAGGAGGAGCTGCAGCAATGGACATTATGAGGAAAGGGTTGTTTTCTGAACATAGGAGCGAGTTAAACTTTTCAAGTAATAACCCACATTTAAATTATGAATATGAGCATAAGTCTCCTCTTAATGTTAAAGAATTACATTCTGCATCCTTTTTGACCATTCTTCCCCAAACCTCATGGATGACTAAATCTCCAGCTGAGGATACCTTATGTAATACTGAGTAAACCCATGTTCTTGCTAGCCTTTACTAGCATCTTTGTTATTTGAGATGGGAAACTCAATCTTCCCTACACAAGTTAAGTTTCAGCTCGTCAGTATCTTTAAGCTGCCACACATTTCATAATCCTTTCCCCCTCACACCATAACCTCACCCCCAAATCCCAGCATACCTGGCTCCATCCCTCGTCCTTTCAAAGTGATGGGAAGACAAAATATTCTTGCTTAGAAGGTTTTTCCCTTACCTTGCAAACCTCTAAATAACTGTCAACCCTCAAATATTCAGCAGAAGCAGCGGCAGCAGCACTGTAAAGTCAGAAATAACACTGGCTTCTGGGATAGTTTGTCGCCATGATTTTGAGTGAAGTTGTGATGGATGTGGCGGGGGTGATATAGAGTGGAGCGGCACTTACGCCTGCCCTTGCCCTTGCCTTTGACAAGCTATCTCTGCAGAGGGAGGTGTGTGTGGATGGTGTCTGACATGGTTTGGATAGATTCTGCTGGAGAGCAGTGCTATAGGGAACTTCTGAGGACTTCCAGGGGAAAGTTACATCCCAGTGAATTATATAATCCAATATGGTGGTTTCCTGTATCTTTAACCATCTGACACAATAGCAGAACACTAATCGTAATCCTAACCCCCTAACCCTAAACCTGTGGGCCAGTGAATTGCCTTTGGCTCCCCATTTCAGCTGCCCAGTCTTTGGATGAAGCAGGAGAAGTAAACAAGATGTATCAACAAATCCTAAACCTTGCTCCAACCCTAACCCTAACTTACCAAGGTCGTAGAAACTTGTAGATGGTACCGATAGATCAGGAATGCCCGCATTAGTGGGGGTAGAGCATACTCCCAAGTCTCTACGACATTCACCGGGCCGTAACCCTGACCCTAATTTCAACCCTAATTTCAACCTTAACCCTAACCCCAATATCAACCTTAACCCTAAACCCAATCGCAACCCTAACATACTTACCAAGGTCGTAGAAACTCGTAGATGGTACGGATAGATCGGGAATGCCCGCATTAGTGGGGGTAGAGCATACTCCCAAGTCTCTATGACATTCACCGGCCGTAACCCTAACCCTAATTTCAACCTTAACCCTAACCCCAATGTCAACCTTAACCCTAACCCCAATGTCAACCTTAACCTTAACCCCAATTTCAACCCTAACATACTTACCAAGGTCATAGAAACTCGTAGATGGTACCGATAGATCGGGAATGCCCGCATTAGTGGGGGTAGAGCATACTCCCAAGTCTCTACGACATTCACCGGCCGTAACCCTAACCCTAATTTCAACCTTAACCCTAACCCCAATGTCAACCTTAAGCCTAACCCCAATCACAACCCTAACATACTTACCAATGTCGTAGAAACTCGTAGATGGTACCGATAGATCGGGAATGCCCGCATTAGTGGGGGTAGAGCATACTCCCAAGTCTCTACGACATTCACCGGCCGTAACCCTAACCCTAATTTCAACCTTAACCCTAACCCCAATGTCAACCTTAAGCCTAACCCCAATCACAACCCTGACATACTTACCAATGTCGTAGAAACTCGTAGATGGTACCGATAGATCGGGAATGCCCGGGAACTCCCAAGTCTCTACGACATTCACCAACCCTAACCCTATTCGCAACCCTAATCGTAACATTAACCCTAACCCTAATCTAAATTAAAACCCTAATCCACAACCCAACCCTAACCTAAGTATAACCCATCCCTCATCTAAATCCAACCTAATTAAAAACGCAAACCCTTATCCTAACTCTGGTTACTGCTTTTCTAACCCCAACTAGAAATTTAACCCTAAATTCAACCAAACCTTAATAATACATTGTATTTATAGGCGCCTTTCACAGCACTCAAGGTCATCTCACAAGGCAGAGATAAAAACACAACAAAAACACGAAAAAGTGAAAAAAGAAAAAGATGGAGAGAGAAACCCTGAACCCTAAACCCTAAACCTAACCTTGAGACATGTCCTCACCTGAAATGTAATAATTTACGTTGTGAGGACTTGATTTTACCCAGAATGTTATTGTGAAAACAACATGAGCAATACCTTACAGACACACACACACAATCTATCTGTCAAACTCAGACACCCCTTGCATTTGATTGCATTGTCTGTTGAGCTGCAGCACAGATTCCTCCGCTGCTCTTTGCACAACACAGTCAGGCTGGGGTCATATCTGTGTCCAATCCATCATCATCCAACCCCGCCTCAAAGGACAAAGGGCCTCCCACAGCCTCGCCGCCAGCGCACAGATACGTCCACGCACAGCCAAGAACATTCATTTTGACAGGCCTCAAATAAAAGCCTCAGCTCTCACTGAGGGCTACGCTTTTGGAAGGAAAGATCCAAAAATACATCTGTGCGGCTGTTGTTGCTTGAAAACACATCTGAGAGGGAAATAATATATTTAAAAAAACAGGGTGAGTGAGATTATCTTGGAATACGTCCATTTATCCGTCCAGAGGGAAACTTGTGGTGCGGATGTTTAAGGATTTGTGGAGGAGGGGGATGTTGATTGGCCTCTGGCACAGGGATCCAGCTCAAGACAGACGGATTGATCACATGACCACTTTATTGGCCCAGACAGCTGTCGCCTCCATCTGTACCATCTCTGACCTGCTGCTGTGGAGTGAAACTGCTCAGTAAAAATAGTCGTGCACCTCTGGAGGAGCCTGGGAAGTTAAATGACTCTGATTTCTGCTGCTCGTCAAATTGACTTTTCAAACAGTGCATCAATAACACCTCAAATATTTTTAATGCAAAACTACTAATGATGATTTAATGCATACATTAATGCAGGTTGTGTTTTTGTTGCTCACCACTGAAAAATTATAATCAATGTGAGTTCATGTGATTAGTCGATTAATAGGAGATCAGTTAATTACTTCAAATTTACAGATAGCCATTCTAAAAAGGCAATTTCGACCCATGCGTTTGATCATACTCTAAAATCAAACTGGTGATCAGATATAAACGTCTGCATGTTGCTGTATGAAAAAAAACCCCAGCTTCACACCTACATATTAACATGTTAACATATATAAACTGATTGTCCATCATCCATTCATAAAGCCTTAACTTACCATGTAAATTGTGCATATTTTAAGAGGAAATATATCATGTTTTAATATGGGGTATAGGTTATGCATGAATACATATGGGGACAGTAATGTTGTAACAGATGCAGAAGTCATGAAAGTCCATTATTCTCAACTGGTGTTTCTGAGATCTCTAAAGCATGATTTTATGTAGCAGCAGAAATATCTATAGATAAGGTGTATAAGCTATTGTTATTTTTAAAACCGTTATATATGAGGCCGATGATATCAAGAGAATGGTTTTTAAGCTGTGTCAGGTGGCCCAGTGTCCCCTGAACTCCAGAGAGAGCATATACACAGGTGAAAGGAAAGGGATGCTTACTCTTGAGATTGACATATTGCAGGTTTTAGGTGAACTCATTCAAGCTCTGCAGTTTCGTTCCACGTGTCCTTGCTGATCTGGAACCGGGGGGGGGGGGGGGGGGGACAGATAAGGGAGGGAGGGACGTTTGTGATGACGCCTGCTCCCACAGAATAGTCACATCTGTGTCCTCTCCTAAGGTCAGCTCTTCTTCACTCTGTGTAACTGTGCTGTAAAAACAAACAAACACGGTGCCGTCTACATGCCAAACAAACAGAAAAACACCCTCTCAGACTTTAGGGGGTGTTGTAGAGAGGAGGGAGAACTGTTGACAGTGAGGTGGAGGTTACATGTGGTTTGATGTTGAACTCAGTTCTTCATAGATTGTCAAAATGTACGATATGGATTATAGGTGCTATTGAATAATTGCATAGAATAATCCTTCGATTGGGTCTTTTTTCAAATCTGATATTTCCTGTTACATAAGAAAATTGGTGGATATTACAAACAAATAAAGAGGTACAAAAGTTCAATTTATCAGCCTCAGGCTTATCTTTGTAAACAAAGATAAGCCTGAGGCTGTATGTGTACATATATGTACACATACATATATGTACACATACACACTATGTGTCTATATAAAATCTCTTTTATATATATATATATATATATATATAAATAAATAACTCTGTACTGCCCTCTAGTGGTGTTGATGCCAATATTACAGTGCTGCCAGTTTATAATACATATTCATTCCTAAATGTGACAGAAGCTTCCTGCTGCTACTAACTTTATTTTAAAATACAGACTATTTGACGAGTTGTAACAACAACAAAAATCTCACATGAATAATCATTTTCAGCCCGAACCTATAAAGTCCCTAAGGTGAATGGAAACTTTAACATTAATGGGCAAGCTGCAGCTGTTGATGACGATCATGTGATGTGAAGAAAAGCTCCAGAAAATTACATTTTGTAGAGGATTTGGATAAACAGGTGGATCCTGGATTTCCTTTCTTTGACATGGAAAGATGGGGCATTAGTCTTGCTGGAGGTAGAAACACTGAGCACCCTTCTAGCTGACCTTGTGGTTGGATTGCATTGTCAAGGGTAAAGGCTGTCAATTTCATACTGAATGAAAAAGTTAATCTCAAATCACTGCACACATGTTTTTACATTTACTGATCCTTTCTGCATTTATTTGTCCATTTTAAGTTCAGAAGATGAAACAATTCAAATCAAGCCATAAAATAATCAGGCAACCAGAGGTGAGAAAATTAAAAGGGGAAACTGATTGTGTTTTCAACCCAGAAGCAATGCTGTGTCACTTTGAACAAAACAAACTGGACATTGCATGTTTAGCAATTAGCAATTTGTGCATTTCTACCCAGCAGAGAAGCTGCAGTAGATTCCCCAGTGATCACTAATGAAGCGTCCACAGTCCAGCTTCTCCAGGCCCAACAGGGCCATGTGGTCAGGGGCAAGACGTGGGACTCCGTCCTTTGTTGCTGGGCGGAAGTAAACCCGGTCGAAGCGGCAACGGCTGACATAGGGAACAGTCTTGTTGGTGTTGGCTTTGGTGTCCCACGTGTAGCGGCAGTGCTCCTGTTTGCCCAGTCGCTCCCACACATCACACACACTGGAGGGCAGGCCCACCATGGCCACCTGAGATGTGGCCGAGGACAAGGATTACTAAAGAAGTAAATAAAGGTGATTGCATGTGACTGGAGGGACAAATGACTAACCTCTTTGTCCCTCAGGTTTGTGTCCCCTCCAAACAGGACGGTGACATCGTCAGGTGCCTCCCTCATCCTCTGCATCACCACCCGCAGCTGCTTCATCCGCTCTGCTGCGTGGGCCTTACAGCTCTCAAAGTGAGACGTCATCAGACACAGCTTCTGGCCTTTAAAATCCACCTGGTTTTCGAGGAAAAATATGTTGTTTTTTTTTTTAAATTGGAGGTTAACAGAATTTAATCATTTGTAGTATTTGGAAGACTGTGCACGAACCTGAGCTACAAGCAGATTCCTCATCATCTGCGTGGTGGGGTAAGTTACTGTCTCGCTCTCCACCAGTTTGACTCGTGACCTCTTCAGCATTATACCAGTAAAGTAAGCTTCTTCACCACCTGGTCAGCACAAGGGAAGAGAAAGTGCAGCTTAATTGATCAAGTTTGCCCACAGGTTATCTAATGTTTTTTTTCCCCCAGTATAAAGACGTGTGGTTGATGCTGGGTATGTAGAAACTTTTACAGAATCCTGCACTAATTATCTGAGACATGGATCCTGCTGTTTCAAACTAAGTCCCCAACACTGATCATCTGGTAATAAGAGCAAGTTCCTACATCATTGAAAAGAATGTACCTTCAATGATCAGATAGCTGACGGCCCGTTTCTTCAAGTACTGGATGTAGGGAGGAATGAGCTCCTGTAGGAGAACCACATCAGGAGTGTATCTGCATGAAAAGAAGATTCACTTTTCAAAAGCTATCTGCGTTGATTATGTATCGCTGAGTCATACATTGCATCTCCAGGGATACGGCTCTGCAGCTGACCTTTGATATCAAAAAAGTGTATATAAGAACGCTTAACTGCCCCCCTTCCAAACAATTTGAATATCAAGTGATGCCATTTAAATGTAATAGTGAAGAAACACAGGCTCACAAGACTAAGAAGGAACACAAGCCTCTGGCACGCTCCCCAAGGATGTCTGTGTCCAGTCCGTCCACGTTCCAGGAGATCACCGACAGTTTACCGTCATCTTCCTCGGACGGTTTGCGTGAGGAGGCTGGGCTGTCCTTGGTCAAATCTATGCTGGAGATTTTTCAGATAGTGTTAGTTCCACAGTATGTCCGACAACAGGTTTTGATTAAAAATAATAGAAATCTATAAGACAGCAGATATGGGCTTTTTACATCTAGGCAAATACAAATACGACAGAAAGTACTACAAAGACATTTAGAATCCGAAAATTAAAAAGTGTCCCGTTTTTCCTCCAATGGTCCATTTTTGAATTCGATAAACTTAATAATAATAATAACAAGCCAGTTAAGTTGTGGGTCATTTTGGTTTTCCAGCATTTACCAGACAAGATCAGCAACAGAATCAAAGTCATTATTGTACAAATCAAAATATAGAATTACTTTTTTACTGTTGATTCCACTGTTATTGTTAGTTTACACACACATGTCTATTTAATGAGACATTCAGGGACGTGGTTGTGTGCTAAAGATGGTGGAACTAGGTGTGCAGAGATATAAATGTCACAATGAGTGGGTTTACCATGGTTCTGCAGGGTTTTCTTCTGCCTTCCTCCTCTTGGTTTCAGGACAGGAGTCTCTCTCAGGGAAATCTTCTACCTCGAATATTCGCTCCATGTCCGCCTCAAAGAACGAGTTCAGCGCTTTCTGAGGGAGGAGATGAGAATAAATAGCCTCGGTGAAATGAGCAGTGGTCACAAGCTAAACGCTAAAGTCCTCTGGTGATGGTGCAGCTAAGCTAACCAGCGTACCTCCATCTCCCAGCCATTTATAGACAGGTAGGACTGCGCCGCGGCGCTGTCAGTTCCCGCTATGGCGGCAAATTCCTCGCAGAGACGACTCCTGCTTTCCTCCACGTTAGAAACTGACGGTTTGTCCGAGTCAGATGCAGACGCCATGTTGCGTCGCCACCCGTTTTAATCACAGAGGGAAACTAAATGTAAATATCATGCTGCTTGTTTCCTCTGCAAGTTCTGTCAGGTGCACCCGCGAAAAGCGTCCGGGTGACGCTGCTAAATAGCTAGCTAAAGGAAACAAAAGCAAAAACCTTGCAAATAACTACAACTTTACGCCACGTGAATATTTACTAATACATATTTCTACACATCACCGTAGTTGATGCACAGTTTACTTTAAGCTAGCTAGCACATTAGCTTCAACTGGTCCAAACAAGAAGGAGCTCACGTTTCCCCCGGACGGTGTATGGAACGCTGCAGTTTCCGGTTGGAAGTAAACAGAAGTTTGACATTGGCTGAATTTACCAGGAGTTAAATATGGCTTCACTGTCTTTAAACTCGATAAGACAATTAATGAGAGCAATGGTGGACACTCCGGGGTTCGACAGAGTGTTGAGCAAGGTAACGACGCACACTCTGTGATATTTCTCCACCGTTTTAATGTCTTTCTTTCAGATGTGAGCATATGAACCCAACCTGCTGCTCGCTGACTCCTGTTCTTTCAGTCTCTCTCTCTGTCTCACACTGTCTTCGCCTGTGTTTTCCTCAGGTGGATATTTTGTCCGCCAGCCCGGGTAAGATGGTGTGCGAGATGCGGGTAGAGGAGGAGCACACCAACCGGGGAGGGACGCTGCACGGCGGGCTGACAGCCACCCTGGTCGATGTCATCTCCACCATGGCGATAATGAACAGTGAGAGGGGAGCACCGGGGGTCAGCGTGGACATGAACATAACGTGAGTCCATCGGCAAAAGCCATGATTAAGCCCCTTTAAACCACGGTATCACCAGTGGGTTAACATACAGCGTCCATGGATGCATTTATTGTCACCTGTAATTTACTTATTGGTTCTTAGAAATTCTTTAAAACCTATACATATTTTAAAGGTTCGTATTTAGGTTGTTATACTAAAGTTATTCATCCTGTAAATTAAATCCAGGGTGAAAAAGATTTAAATCCTTCTTCACACTGTTGGGAATATATTCTATTCATGAAGTACTTAATATATTTTGTTGGCCTAAAAAGTATTTGAAAAACTGAATGTATTGATTCTATAAAAATACATATGAAATACCCACCATGTGCAGATGTGTATTAATTGTAGTATTATTAATACTAATTATCATTCCTAAACCCCCCCCAAAAGCCCAGGAATAAAAGCTTATGATACGTCCTTAATTGGATCTACAGCTTTGTGCTTCGTTTTCTTATCTTCCATGTTTTCCCTGACCCCAGTAACCTAAAGATATGTGTGGTCTTGACTTGTCATAAAACGTGTGATGTTGAATTTACCTCCAGGCTTGTATGTTCCCATTGTTAACCTTTACCTACAGCTTCTTGACCCACCCATGTTGTTGAAGATTAACTTAATTAACTACGGCTGTCACTGTTTTACAGATATATTAATGGTGCCAAGATAGGAGAGGACGTCGTCATTACTGCTCAGGTTCTTAAGCAAGGACGGACGCTGGCGTTTGCCACCGTAGACCTCATCAACAAGGCCACTGGGAAGCCCATTGCACAAGGAAGACACACCAAGCACCTTGGCAGCAGCTAAACAGGCCCCAGTCTAAGCCATTTGTAATAATCACATTATCATATATGTACTGTCAAAACACAGGACTCAGAGTGAACTGTTTGCCTGTAAATAGTTTGAAAAAATCAGTGTATAAAACACAAGTGGTGAGTGAACTCCCTAATACCAGCCACAGCTGAACTACTTATTGTGTGGCTGCAACTGTATTCTTGATTCATGCACATGCAATAAAAGAAGTGGACAAGGGTTATGCTTTCAGAATTTGCACTGTATTGGGATATGCTCAGCAGTATTGATTTGAGATTCATCAACAGAAAAAAAAACAGAAGTTACACGCCTTATAATCTTTGACCTGAACACACTGAATCAACAATGAGCAAAATTATATGTGCTATGTACTTATTCTTTGACAAGCAAGCCTGCAAAACCCAATTTAAATGTGCATGGCAGGAAACATCTTAATTTTACTAGGTCAAATTAAACTAAGATCCGTTAGCTTTCAGCAACTTTTGTTAGGTATGTTAAACATTAAATCTTACATCACATCTCAGTTTCTCACCAACCCACATCCCGAATAAAACAAAATGTTAAGTATCAGATTTCAGTAGCTTGAATAGTGCATGAACGGAAAGCTTGAACGTTGACAATGACCTTCATGTCTCACCTTTGTGTACAATGCCTTTCAAGTAACTTGAGATTTTAGCAAAGGCCTGCCTAGCGTGTTTCAGAGAAAAGCAAATGACACCAAAACATCTTTTGAAAGTCCAGCGGAAAAAAAGAACTAAGGCAGTTTATAAGAAGCAATTCCTACACCATATGATTTGACAAATATTGTTCATCTTGTTATCTTTGTGTATACAGGTGATTTAACACCTGCTCACACCTGTCCTTGGTCAAAAGATTGTGTAAAGTTGTTCTAGAAACCCCAATGACATTACAAACAAGCTTTAACAATCCTTTCTTATGACAACAAGGATATAAAACACGTCCATCTGAGAACCACCGTGAAGACCTGGGTATTGTTTGTTCCTGTTCTGATGCAACATAAAGAGTTCCTTCAATGACCGGTGCTGTTGACAGTGCGGCTCCAAGCGAACAACCAACCACTCAAAATCAATGTTCGTGCAGGTTCAAATAAACAAGAATGGATGAGTGAGTAGGAAGGGAATAAAGAGGGAGGAAAACCAAACCAAAACTAAACCAAAAAAATGGGGCAACCAACAAAAATGATGGCAGAGAGAAGAGGGGAAACGCTGGGACATGAGGGAGAAAAACAAGGATGGGAACTGAGTCAGCCTCAGGCCAGGGAGGGGAGAACGAGTAGGTAACAAAAAAGGGGAAAAAAAGGAGAGATCCAAGCACAAGTTCAAATCTTTTAAAAGGAAACGGGTGGAGATGAGTACATCAATTTGCTTCTGAAGGCTTAGGCAGGAGGAAGGGGAGGGGCTTTTCCCTATGTGGCTGGGTGGAGCTGGAAGCCTTAATCAGGCATGTATGGGCGGAGGTGATCCTCGATGTCTCCCACACCCCAGCAGGTCAGCTGGTCCTGGGGCAAGTACAGGCAGAGGCTGCACAACTTGAAAACTGTGGCCTTGGTTTTAGCAGTCTGCAACAGAGGTCAACAGAGAATGTTTGTGGTCAAGTGAGTTTGAAAGCTGTCCCAGGTTTCAGCTTTTCAAACCGGTTACATCTCAATTTCAATTGACTCACTCACCTGTAAGTGCTGTCTATCCATGAAGAGAAATACAGACTGAGATGGGTTGTTCATGACCATTCCAGCCTTGTCTTTCCGCCCCAGAGCATGCAAGCACTGCTTCTCATAGTCTCCATGATGAAATTCAAACTTGGCCTGTAAGTCGGAGGACAAAAACATGCAACAAGAAGAAAATACCGTTACGGCCAGATGAAGGCTGGTTGACCAGATATCAAATTAATCTGATGAAGCAATTTTTTGTTTTTGCACAATGTGTAATGGGTCTGAATGTCAAAACCCAAAAGATATTCAAACAGAACGGAACAGGGTTTTCAGTCCAAGAATAAGTTGATTAATGGTACTGCCACTCAATAGCTAACTTGTATGACTGGTTTTTCAAAATATGTATCAAGATGACCACCTTGTCAGCTGTGCTGTTCTTTTGTTATCCTTGCTCAACTGTTTTGTGCATGAAGGTTTAAATAAATAAAAAACTCAGTCAGTTGTTTTTGAGGGCAGTTTGCTGACAGAAGGAAATTGGAAATTGATAAATGTCTCCACCAGTATAAGAAGAGAAAAAAAAAATGTATTGCCCTCACTGCACAGCATTAATTCGAAAATACAACTTCATTGAGAACAACTGTTACATAAGAATCAAATCACAACAGACTTCAGACATTTGGGTAATCTGACAAAATGCCAAGTTCTGACCTGAACAGGCCTAAAGGGTTCGTCATCGGCCCCTTTCCATCTGGAAAACAGCAGACAGACAATCTTCTCAATGTCGTTGCGAGGCCAAAGGATGAAGTCCATCTCCTGTGTGCATCCTATCACATCCTGTGACAACATGGTAAAGACATACAATGTTATAACGCGACTCAATTTAACTTCCAAGTATCCCATCCCGAGATGGTTGAGTCTTACCCTTCGCATTGACTGGTATCGGGGTGCGTGTAGTTGCACAACATCTTTTTGCAGGAGTTCTATTGAACTCTCTCTTGAGTAGTTGGAATCCCGCACACCTCGTAGGATGTTTTCCTCGTAGTTGTTGGTCATCACTGGCACAACTTCAGCTACCTCAAAGAGGGCAGACTTCTTCTTCTGTAACGACAGAAAAAACCCACAAACATTTAATATATTGTTTTGGTTTTGCCCAATGACAAAGACCAGTCTGAGGTTAGTTCAAGAAATACTGTAGGCTTCCACTTTGCCAACAAACCTTTTCCTTGAAAACGAAGGCTATATAAATCTTGAAGTCAAACTGATCAGCCAACGATTCCCTTTTCTTCCGAAGTTGAGCTCGAAGTCGATTTCTTGTTTGATTTCTTCTTGAAGTTGGGTCCCCCATGGTGAGATTTGGATGGCGATGCTCTCGTCTTGCGCAGAATATTTTGGCTACACTCTCTACTTTTGTATCTATACGTTGGATAGAGGATGGAGTTCGCTACCCTTTGCAGAAACAACCCATCAAACAACTCTTAGGTTTGATCTGTGAAATACCCAGTAACTACTAACTGAAAAAGGTCAACTAATCAGAAACGAGACTAAGTCATTTTTTTTTTATTTGTGTGTGTTAGGGCAGTGTTGAGGAGGGGAATGATCCACAAGCTAAAGACTACATCTCCTAATTACTTGATCAGAAATCCATGTTTTAAGACATGATTTTAAGCCGCGTGAGCTTTGTTTTCAACCTGCCACCGACAAGGGATTTAAACGAAACAGCAACTTAAAATTTGACTAACTCTTCTTCTGGTGAAAACGAATGAAATCAACAGAAACGGCTGCTACTATAAAAACCCATAGCGGCAGAATATACCTCTGCTAGTGACTTTGACAACTACAGAGACTAGCGAGCAGACAAATATTCTATTGTTTGGGTCATTTCAAAGTCTCTCATCCATGGCTGTCGTTGTGTGCGTTTCTCTGCGGAGACGTCGCTATATGCGTGTTACAGGCGGATCGGGGACACGGACGAACATGGCAGGTAAATGCAGATGCCAAATGACGCTGGCACCGGGTAACATCGAAGACTACTGCGAAGGTAACTTGACATTTCCTTTGACTTTCACTGCCACTCATTCGGCCCACGGCCCCGCGGTGCTGCCGCTGCTAGTAGTCATGGTGTGGGCGTATTTTTAGCACACTAGCTTAGGCGAGCTAGCAGGCCGACCTCGGCGTTCACTTCCGACACTAACTAGTAGTGAACCGACGATATAACTACATCTTATCTTCTGACCGACGGGCTGGATCGAGGCCTGTGCGTGTGTGTGGCGGTGGGGCTAAGCTAGCGTGCGGTCATCTTTCCACGCGTTTACATCTTCTCGTTGGCTTCAACGTGGCTGCCAGAGCTGTGCGAGTCTGGAGACCTGCGGGGGCTCGACGGACTAGCTGATTTCGCTTGTGCTCAACATTTTTTTTTAGCTAGGTGCCAACATTGCCTGAGCCGTGCGTCGTCGACAACTTCACCGACCAAAATCAAATCCAACCAGGGAACCGAGAAGCAAACCACACACACACACGCACGCACACTCACGCACTCACACACACCGCTTGAGAGGCTAAAGAGACGCTAGCTTGATCAAATCTGCCCGTTCCGTGTCTGGAGCTTCGTGGCGTTCGCTGCGCGTGTTGTCTTTCTCTCCCTTTTCTTCCGTCGTCACAACCCCCGACTCGCCCTGCCGCATGCCATGTCAAGATAAATCGACCGCCAGGCTGAAGTCCTCCATTCTCTCAATCGACGAGATGCGCGTCCTGTCTCCCGGCGGCCCCATATTTCACTGCTTCTTCTTCCAACGTTGTGTTTTGCCGATCGCTTCTTCTCTTTGTGTGTGTGTGTGTGTGTGTTTTCGGGCAGCAGCTGACAGTGGGCTACAAGCTCGTCGCTCCGCAGCCTCCCCAAAATGGCTGCGCACACAACCAGGCGACTACAAAGATGTGACGTGTGTTGACATGTGACCGCACGAGGGCGGAAAAAGAAAAAAACAACAGCATGAAAAAAAAACCGTCCTCGTGCTGCGTCACGTGACCGAATGGGCGTTATTTAAGCTGCTGGCGCGGGAGCCACACACAAGAGAATCAGCTCGTACAGGAAGTGAATCGATTCGGATCGGCGGTAAGTCGGTTTAACGTGTTTATACGTTATTAAAAGCGTGTTTACATGTATCACCACGTGCTGCCCGTTAAGTAGCTACACCAGTTAGTTAGCGCCGTGCTAGCTTTAGCCTAGCTATACTGGAACCAGCCTTTTTTAACCGTTTCTGACTGTTCACTTATTTCCTACAAACATGGCGACTTCTTTACACGCTAACCAATTTAATACAACACCCACGCACACAATATAACGATAAACGCGTTTTATGTATTCCCTTCTTTGCTCTAACGTTGTGTTTATATTTGCTTCCTCAGGTGTTTTGATAGCAAACATGAATGCGAGTGGAAAGCTAAGACCCAGCCAGCAGAAGTCTAACGAGAACATAACGGTAAGTGACAAGTCGCACTCCGGTTCGAAATGCTTCCTTCAAAGTGTGCTAATGTTAGAGTTTAGGACTGTAAACAACAAATTGAACGTTATCATAGTGTGTGGTTAATAACCAGTAGCTCCCAGTATCTGTAGGTGATACCAGCAAGTACTTGTAAATGTCCATATGATGAAATGACTGCTGTGCTCATTTAGCTGCCTGAGTTTCCTGCTGGAACTTTGTCATGTCAGGTTATATTAACCTTGAAATGGAGTCCTTGTTGTTAGTGTCACCTGAGCATATCCTGCCAAGTCAAAGGGCTTGGTGTGAAAATGACCTTTTGTACCACATTGACCTGCTCAGTGTTGCATGAGTGGTAATCTGAGACCATTCTGTGTGGTACTGAGTCACAGGATACTTGATTAGAGGGCTTTTGTATTACATCTATCTATCTCAAGATAACCATTTGGTTAATATTGATAAATATGTCTTTTTTAAAAAAGTTTTAAGACAGTTGTGCTCCTGAATTATATTTAAAATAATCTTTATGAACAGAGTGACAAATCTAAATGTATTTGAAAACGATGCATAGGCCCTAATTGATTATGAGGACACTTGGCTTCAATTTAGACAAAACCCCTAAGTATTTTAATTTCTGTGTAACTGAATGTTGAATAGTTTCTGTCATTGTCTCCTCGGCTGACACTCATCAACAGATCACCCTTTACAGGCCTGAAACCCTGTAGCTGTGAAGGAGTGTTCAAACATTAACAAACTGATTATTGGCTACCCTGTAATGCTCCCTAAGGAGAAACTTTCTCACGGGGGTTGTTGAAAGACTTCAGGCCCTGCCCCTGTTCCCACACCTATGGGTCTGTTTCACACGGCAGCAGTGTTCACTTATACCCTCTCCCATAGTGACAGTGTAACCGAGTAAAGAATTCAAAGTAATGTAAAACCCTAATGAACGGAGGCTCTGAAAATGAGAACGCAGATTGTGCTTGTTTCCCATGAGACTCAGTCTTGAGTTTCGAGGTCATTTGGGGTAAATCAGTCATTGATTTTTCTTCCAGAGTTTTTTCACACCCTCGACCGCCACACCCTCCCATAAGGCAATGGGACCCCCCAGACAATCCCTGCAGGTCCTTCAGCCCTCAGCTGTCAACAAAGATCTTGGGCGGTCAGCTCAGGTATTTATTGGCTTATCACTGATACTCCTTGGATTTGAATGTCTATTGTCCATGTTTACATTGTTGGAGTTATTATACCTTGTTCACTTGGTTGAACAAATGATCTATAGCCACCTTGTATTAAACCTTTTTTTATAAAATTACTTTCTTTCTCTTTAGGCAGGAAAGATCATTCCCAAAAGGAAACACTGGAGTGCAGAACAAAGCCGAGGTCCAAAGAGGGTGAAGGTAGAAGTCAAATCCACACAAACAGAGGAAACTCTGTGTTTGACTGATGGCACGTCCACTGAAGCATATGAACTTATGGTCAAAGGTAGGTTTCATAATCCATTCACAACGTATCACAAAATGGTGGTCATTTAAAATTTTGGTTTATCTTGACCTTAAATCTCTGCTGTTATAGAAACTCCTCCCTCCACCTACTGGAAAGAGATAGCCGATGAGCGCCGAAAGGCCTTGTACAATGTTCTACAGGAGAACGAGAAGGTGAGTTAATCACTAAGGGGCGGCTAATGTTTAGCTGTCGGTCGAGCTGTTCCCACGCTCCTGCTGGGTCGACCTCAGTTGGCTGTTGTCCAGCTGGCACCGAATGTTGAAGTAACTCTGCACCTAAACTTTAAAAATCTGTTCAACTTTAAAAGGCCTTGTACTGAAGGTGCCAATCCTATTCAAATAAACTCAATTCCTACACACTGAAAGGATTGAAGATTTAAAGCTGAAACCATTTTACCAACAGCCTAATGTTTTAGTCAGATTACAGTGCCATAGTTTAAGATGCATTATATTTAAGCCTTATTGCCCATTGTGTCATCACGTCTAATGAGTTTCTTTTGTTATCTTCAACCAGTTGCACAAAGACATCGAGACCAGAGATGAACAGATAACACAACTGAAGAGTGAGAACGAAGAGCTGCAAGAGCTGGCACAACATGTCCAGTACATGGCTGATATGATCGAGGTAGGCACACCGGCACTTGTTGTTACCTACAGTAAAACCTGACTTTTGTTTAAATCTCATTTTGATGGCCTGCTCTGAGTTACAGTTTTAGGTACATACAAATGTTTTTCTTGAGCTATGTTCTTTGATTATTTACTCAAGATAATGTGTGCACATGTTCTGATATACAGGGGTTAATATTAGTATCAGTAAATATGGACGTCTTTGCAATTAATGTAAACTGAATGTATATCTTGTATTTTTAGAGGTTGACGGGAAAGTGCCCAGATAATCTGGAGGAACTGAAGGACATTGCTCTTGACGTGGATGCGAATGATGAAGACAGTGACGTTGCCGACGAGAGTGAGGATGAATATTCAGATTACAGCGACGAGGAAGAAGAGGCGTCAGTGGAGCAGAATTAACTGACTCAGCTCATGCTCTTGGACTTTGTCTTAATACATCAGCCAATTTTGGCCGGAGTGACATCAATTTGAAGATGTTTGCTGTTCAGTGTAATTTATGTTCAGACCGCATTGTTCTCGAAATGCATAATTTTAATACTAATGTTTTACGATTACAATTTTTTTTTTTTTAAACTTGTAAAATTCGTGGCCAAGAAGTGTTAAAATAAACCAGTTTTTTTATTTATTTTTTTATGGAAGACATGATGACATATCAGTAGTAAAGCACAGGCTACAGACTGTTTCAGTTAATTTAGGTTAATGTAAAAATCAAGACCTATTCTATCCTAACAAAGGAGATCCTGACTATTCTGTAGCACACCAAATGTCCCTTGTCTCCTGGTGTGTGTGAAAGGCTTTCCCTGTTGACGGTCAGCATACCTGTAGATGGCAACATCACAATGAAACAGTAATGCCTGTGCTTTTCTTACTGATGTCTACTGTGAAAAGATTTATTTAAGAACAGTCATGCTACACTCACTGGTAGATGTGGCTTACTTTAAGCATTTTGGTTTATGCTGTAAAAAATGTGCAATGTTATGGCACAGCTGTGTACATAAAGCTTGTGTAAAATAAACACTTTATAAAAAAACTTATTTTAACTTGTTTTTTTTTGTGACTTAATGAAATGTTGAACTCCAAGTTAAGATGTGTGTTTACATGGTGCAGAGGTGAGTGTAACCAGCAGCTCCAGTTCTGCTTTTAGTAAACGAACCTGACCGATGCTCTATGCTGCTAAATTAACATGCACTATTATATAAATGGTTCCTACAACTACTGCTTTGGACACATTAAACATCTTCTGCACTTGGCAGTATACACAGCCCCAAAACTGGTTAAAGCATTACACTAGTAAAAACCAATTCAGTGTCTAACATAAAAATATTTTAAAGCTAAAGTACAAAATAATACCCAACAAGAGTCAAATTTATTTCTTGACTGAAATATCAAAATAAACTGGCATACATTTAACACTTTGAAAGTAGCATGTTTCATGAGGATAGGACAGCATATAAGAGGTCCTGTTAAGATTGAAGGAATCCACAATTATTTCAATTATGCAAAAATAAAATTTATTGGAACTTTAGATGAGCAGAGTAGACGCTGCTGACCACAATGAAGAGGATGCAACTTAATGGATGAGTACAGAAGCTACAGAGATGGATCAAGTTCAATTTGAGCAAGTGTACCAAGTTATTCTGATAATTAAACATGCACATTTTTTGCCAACTTGTATTTGTGGTGATTAGGAGTTGAACAGTAGAACTTTATAACACTGGTCACCTGCAAGTTTGTAAAAAGAGAAAAAAAGTAGACACTGAATGAGTAGCTGAATTAGATACTCGACCAAAATACTGTAACTTGACTTAAAACATGTTTTGTAAAAGGTTGTATATAAAAAAAAAAACAGTTTCAGCTTTTAGTAACTTCACACATTTACAGATTATAATACAAAAGAAAAAAAATACATTTCATAGAAATATTACCACTTGTTTTAAATCAGTATGGCTTCTGGACTGTGCAGTTAGAACCAAATGTAGTTAAATTCATATGTTATGGGTTTGTCGTATTTTTTTTAAAGTTGTGCTTCTAAAGTCGAGTCTGAGCGTTGTGGCCAAAATGCCAATGTTGTATTGAAAATACATTCTCCAAGATGAATTATGAGCGTTTCTTAAAGGACAATTTAAAAATGAATTCTTCCTTTGGTTACAGTAAGTCTAAGTCATAAAGTAACATTTCCTATATATAATGTCCCATTACGTCCAGAACCTTTTTAGGGAAAAACAAATCTATAACGCTATTAGACTATTAGCAAATCTTAATCTTCTCCAAAATAATAATCCATATAATATAATTCTTTCAAAATAAACTCCAATTTAAGTTAAGCATGAGATCAGTTGCATGATAATAACACGGAGGCCTATTTAAACCAACTGTCCTAGACCTGATCCAAAAGTCCAACATAAATATATACATAACAAAGTCACCTGCACGGTTACAGTAAAACTTCCAAAGCATATTAGAACTCCGAGGGGTAAATAATAAATAAGAGGTGAGAACAGATGTGAATTTTATCGTCTCACTGGACTCAGTAGTTCAGTTACAATGAGAAAAGCTGAACTCGGGTCAGTTACACAAGAACGAGACGACCCGAGACGCACCAAACACTTCATCCTGCAGCTTCTCATAGAAAAAGCTTCACTTCTCATCTCGCTTTTGGTGCAGTTACCGAGAACCGAAACAACACCCACCCACCCACCCATCCATCCATCCATCCATCCATCCATCCAAACCCTCCGTACAGTTACTGAGAAAGTGCGTTCTCATGGTCCGCAAACTGAATTTATTGCCCTCGAGTGGCTCCGTACCTGGTAGGAAAAAAAAAAAAAACATTTACAAAAAGAGAGAGAATTCCTGCTCGACCACATCAAGGCTCAAATGGTCAAAAGGCCGACTTTTAACAAACGTCTTCTGGCGTCAGCTATGTACAGAAAAATTGCACTTGTTAGACTGCAGGTGTGAGAAAAACTCCAGGTTCACTCTCTCAGCAGTTTAGATCTGAGCTTCTTCCTTTTTTGTTGTCTCCACTGATAAACACGACTTGAGGTTTTTAAATCTGCTCGACGCTCTTTCACCGCTTCACCTCGCTTTCTCTCCAAAGCCACTCTCCACTCATTAACGGTCCTCGCCGCCACAAAACACACGAGAATCCCTGAAACTCAAAATGGAACGTACTAGAAAACAGAACCTAAAAATACACTTTGAATTACAACCATATATATATTACACCGGCTGTGTAAAATAGGCCATATTTACATGCATTACAACAGTGCAAATCGTCCGAAAGCGCCGAAAAACATCTGTGATGCAAAAGCCACCAACTTAAACGTGTGATAAACAGTGATTATACAAAGGTCATAGTTAGAATATTGCTTGACACGACTGACGCTGCAACAGCCAAGACGAGAGTTAATCAGTGGGTGAGCGATACGCGTGTCGTGCCGTGTTGGCGTGTGGTTTGTGCGAGGATGCACTGCTTCCAGTTTCCACAGTTTTTTCTGCAGCGTTCAGTGGCTTCGTGTCCCGTCAAAGCTGTGCTCAAGTGAAAACTCAATGTGACCAGTGTTCCTGGCTCAGAACGCAGGGGGGAGGAAGGGGGTGAGTGAGGGGGTGTGCGGGAGTAAAGGTGGCGGAACAACGTTTGTGTGTGTGTGTGTGTGCAGGAGGGGTATAGGTTGTTTGTTTGGTGTTAGTTCCTCGTAAGAGGCAGTATCAGTAAGAACAGTGATCGAATGCGGCGGGTGGAGATCAATAAACTGATCAGTAAATGAACAGCCCTGTGAGGTGCAGCGTGGTGTGGAGCTGAGGGGGGCAGTGGTATCCTCAGAGCTCAGGCTGGGGGTCGATCTCTCGTCTTCTCCGTGGAGCTGTGGCTCAGAAGGCCGTGGTGACAGCGTTCCCTCGCCGTGTGCCCAGTCGGATCATTTCCCCCGGCACGGTGTCCAGCTGCTCGTAGGCCAGCCGCCCCTCCTCACCTTGAACAAACACAACGTTGTCTATCAACAGTGTACAAAACACTCACTACATCTAAGACTACAGTTATATTCTTGTGTTGTTTAATTAGAACTAAATATTTAATCTTTGGGTCACAATCATCATCTTTTACAATTTGAATCTCTAGAAAGCAGAAGTCCCAACATTTTGTGCACAATAATTTGTCTTGGTACAACACTGTAAATGCTATTTTTCAGAAATAACACTGATTTCTAGAACCACACCAACAGACAAAACAACATTTTGTCTTCCATGATTTTTTTAACTTACCAAATGTGAGTAGTGTTTCTATGGCGACGTGGCGAAGCTCCTCATCAGCTGAATCGCACAGTGCTACCACCGCCCTGATGCTCTCGACAGCCTGCAGGCAAAACGACAAGCTCTCTGAAGTTGGTACTCATCAAATACATACAGCACATGAGGGTCTAGATAAACACCAGCATCCTCGCCATTTTCACTGGAAACAACAAGAGGCCACTGACCTGCAGGCGGCTGAGAGCTGAACAAGCCGCCCTCTGACTCTGACCTCCGGCCTCTGACAGTGCCTGAGTGTAGCACTCCACAGCCTGTAAACACACACATATTCAGACCTGACATGCAGCATCAGTCATGACTCAGTGAACGGTGAGAACGGTGCACTTGCGGCCTCTCTTTAGCACCACTCACCCTGCTCCTGAAGTGGCCGTGTGACGCTCCTGAGGAGAGGTAGTCAGCTGCGACCTCGTTGACCTGAGCGTCGTCTGCGGTGAGCAGGGAGGCCAGGGCCCTCAGGGTGCTGTTTTTAGGCCACAGGGTCGACACGGGCACCACCTCCAGCTCCGCTAGACACCGAGAATAGTCCCCACTGCAGAGGACCTCTGCAAACAACTCTGAGTGGGAGAGACACACATGTTAGAGACTATAAACGTGACTTGTAGAGGAACAAGCAGAAGTGAGTCAGAAGCTGGTTTCTAATATTTATTATTAAGATAACAAGGAGTGTTTCCTTTGGCTATAAAAGAAGGTTGAGATCTTTTTTACTTGTGGAATAAACGCATTTAGTCAGCAGATCATTTGCACACAACCCATTTTCTAAGTGGAAGTGGAAGCATCTTCTGAGCTGTCATAGTTTCAGAAAAGCTTGTTGTGATGATAAAGTTAATTTTGGAGCATGTACATTGACATGATGATATAAATTTGAGAAAAACTTTGTGTTCTTTTGTAAGAAAATATATATTCTTTGGTGAAATCAGACGAGGAGCTGTATCTGCATGTATTATACAACGTCCTTTCAAATTCAGATTTATTTGACTGTATAATAATTATTGTAATACTTCGAAAAGCAACACGGATCCTCAACACTTCCTCAAACATGGTGTATCTTTTAGAAACATCAACATTTTTGTTAGAAACTGCATATACTTACTTAAATCATGTCTATTTCTATTTAGGTGAATAGGTACAGGTAGAGAAAAAAACTATCCTCATTTATCTGTCAAGGTAAAGCCACTGGCAAAGTCATCTTGAGACAGAAGCAATGACAACTTTGGCTCACCTTCTCTGGCCAGGTGCAGCAGGTGCGTCTCCATGTCCTGAACCTCGTGTTGTGAGATGTAGCTGTGGAACTGAAACACGGTCAGGACGTCCTGGGACAGAGCAGAGGCGGGAGGGTCGTGGGACGTCACCAGGTCGCTCCTGTCAACCATCTCACCCACTACGACACCAATCACTGCAGAGGAGAACAAAAGGAAATCAGAAAACACTCTGTGTGTTTCATCTTTTATCTATTCTTAGCGCCTGCAGTGATCCCATTTCCCCCCAGGATCATATTTAAAAAGGTTTTCTGACCTTCAAAGTGAAACCTAACAACAGTTGGAATTGTCAGTAAAACCTGTGGTCTGACTGCAGAAAGAAAGTAAGGATGAGCCGACCTGTGTCAGCGCTGTGTGGGTGTCTCTCCTGCAGCGCCGCCGTGTAGCGCTGGTTCATGTGTTTGAACACTCGGTCCAGTGTGGTGTGGAAAAGTCCTGCAGACCCGCTACACTCCGACCACAGAGTCATCAGCTCGGGGCGCTCGGCGAGGCCCGGGAGGACTGAGAGAGGACGACAGAACACAAGGTCAGAGGCTGCAAACGCTGCAACCACATAATATTCTGTGTGTGGTTTTATTTTTTACAACTCCAGTCTTCCAGTGAACCAGACTGGTTGTCACTGGTTGTCACTTACCATCAGCAGCAGATGTGATGGCTCCCAGTCTGTCCACACTGATCTCTGCTAGTTCTTCTAACAGCTGAGTCTGTGCAGGACAGTTTGATGAGCAGACTGCGACGCTGCCACACACCCGCCCCGTTTGTCAACAACTGTGGATAAATGAAAAATCAAAAGGGCACGGTGAACAAATGTGTGGTTTAACAGTGCGTATGGTTTAAAGTTGCCAAAATGAAACATTTGAAAGATTCGTTGCGAGGAGTGGGAAGCAGCTCTACCTGTATGAGGTGGTTACAGTACTGCAGGTGGATGACGATGGCCACGTCCAGGTTCTCGTTTCCTGTTGTCAGAGGCAGGGGGCTTCCCGCCACGCTGTTTCCGACCCCGGTGTCTTCTGTCAGGGCCTCGCTCAGGTGTCCTCTGGCTTCTGGATGCTGGCCCCTGAGAGGTAGATACACAGAGTCACCACGAGGGGCAGCAGCACAGAACTAGGTGACATAATGAAAAAGTCACAATAGAGACACTATCTACAGCTTATTTAGATTAACCAGTCTTTATTGACGTCTTTATGAAATGATATTACAAAATAAAAAAGTTTGCATTGCCTGACTGAGGAATACACAGTGTGGAACCAGGGTGTGCGTCACTCCTCCAATTCCTTTCATTTCAAATCAATGATTTCAGAGTCTGTCTAATCAAACGCTAAAATACAAGAACATTATATTTCTGTTTTAGAGAAGAGCTGTATTTCTGTTTTGTTAGAACAAAAACCTTCAGATGTTTGTGCTATTTTTAACACATTACTTAAAAAAATCCTGGTGTTTCGCATTTGTTGACCGGAAACCAAGCATCAAAAGCTCAGATGTCCTACTTCAGCTCTCACATTGATTTTGCGATTATGTGATATTATTTGTGTCTCTCCATGTCTCCCACTCACCCGATCCTCTCTCCATCGGCATCAAAAAGCGGCGACCTCTGCGGGGGGAGGCTGAGGACGGCGTTATCGTCTCCCGTATCCTCGTCATCGAAGTCGGACGTGTTGAGGAAGTCGAAGCTCTCCAGGGCGCTCTCCACCGTCAGACTGAGGCTGGACGATCTGCTCCTGTGGCCCGGGAGACGACACTGCAGAGGGAATATAGTGGGTTAATGATCATTTACTCTTTTGAGTCCATCACATAAACTGCAGATTGTTTTAGATTCTATAGGTTGTTTTAATCAGAGCTAAACTCACAGAGAGAACTTTTTAGACAATCTTTCATCGTATGGAGAAATTTAGTGCTGGGATTCAACCAGGAAAACATGGCACTCAAACAGGTAGTACTCACTTTCTAATGTAAATTCTTGATGATCAGTGTTTTTACTTCACTTATTCAAAATGTATGATCAGTTATTAGTAATTTTAAGGTATTCTCGATTACATAGAGGATATTTCTTTAATTTGCACTACATACAGAACATCTATCTTTCTTTTATCATGTCAGCATTTCTCTACATCATTGATGCAATATTGGAAAGTACGATAGGTAAGAAGCATGAAATGTAACTAGTTATCATTGTTGTTCATATTCTGTAGGGTGTAAATGTAAAAAGCGAGACATTAACGACATATTAATGGTTCAGTCACCTTGAGCAGGTCCTCCAGACGCATCACTTCCTGTTCCAGGTCCTGCAGCTCTCGGCAGCGGTGGGTCAGTGACTCCAGCCTCATCAGCAGGCTGTGGATGGCCTCCTCCAGGCTGCTCTCCAGGAACGCCCTGCTCCCCTCTCCAGCCCAGCTCAGGCTTCCCCCACCCTCCGCCGAGCTCCCGTTGGGGGACACGATTTCAGAAGACGTCAGCCTCTTCACAAGCTGCCTGGTCAGGCTGCCCGCCTCCTCCGTGTCCAGTTCCACAGGTTTCAGTTCATCAGCGTGATCCAGGAAAACATCCTCTGGAGCCACCGTAGACAGGTGGCTGTCAGAACACAGGGACGGGGCAGCAGAACCACTGTTGGAGCCAGAGTTTCGCTGGGACTCGGTGCGTTCCCACTCTGAGTCCTCTGTCGCCTCAGCTTCATCACTGGCGAGGCTGCCGCTGGTGCCCCTGCTTCCTCTACTACCTGTATCACCATCTTCTTCATACTCCTCCTCCTCCTCTTCCTCCACCAAATGCTCCTCTGCGATGGAGTCCTCTCTTGTCGGGAGGATTTGGGTGGGCGATGGTTCAGTTTCTGGAGGAGTGACGGTGATCTCCGGGTTGGACTGGCTGTGGGAGTGGGAGCTTGGTGCGGGGCTGGGGCTGGCCGTGGAACCAGAGGTGTCGGAGAAGGTGAAGGAGAGACGCTTGCATTCTGCCACGCCACAGCCGCCGTTCTCAAAGACATCATCTGGTAGAGTGGACTGAAAGTGGGGACAGGAGTGTAAATATGTGGAAGATAAAGACATGAAATGAGTGAAGTGGAAAAAGATTCTTTAACTTTTCTCTATTTTCATTCCCCGATCTGTGCAAACAAGATAGAATCACAGGGAATCTTAGCAGGGAAGCACAACAAGAACACAGACAGTTGAATGCATGTCATGCAAGTTAACATGCAAACAGCCCCGCATGGTGTCCCCACAAACAGGGACTGGTCTGTCCCAAATGTGTGCACACCAGCAGGGGAGTTCATTCCTATCATGTCAACGAGTCAGGGGGCACACGAGAGTCAGGTTAGGGGGCTCAAGGGACCACAGCACACTCACATAGACCTCCAGACTGGATTTGGGCCTTGGCCGAAGCGAGGCCAGGTCACCAAACGAGCGACTGCGCCTGAGCTTCTCTAGCAGGGTGTCTCGGAGCATGTGCAGGAAGGAGAAGCGCTGGCGCTCTACGGGATGTGGCCGCCACTTCTTTGCACAACACACGCAGGCAAGCGGGATGAGGTGTCGGGTGTTTGAGCGAGGGCAGGTGAGTAGGATACAGGAGGATGAATGGGGGATAGCAGGGAAATGGGTGAGGGTTAGTCAGGAGAAGGGCTAAGCATCGTTTAAATTAGTGCATTAACAGGAAAAACTGAGCCACAATCACAATGTCCTAAAACCTTGGAGCAGGCAGTATTCAGATTTGTAAGTGAGAATCTCACCATGTTGGAAAAACTAAAACAAACATCGTCCACAATCACACCAGTGATGCCAAAGGAGGTGTGTGTGTGTGTGTTGGACTCACAAAGAAGGAGGTGTCCTGGAAGGTGGGTGTCTCTGGCGTCCCCTGGCTGTAGATGGACACTCGTCTCTGCAGAGCTGTGGCTTTGCTGACGTTGCTGGACGACAGAGTCAGGTCCTCGACATCGAAGGGGCTGGAGCAGGGGGGGAGAGAGACGGGACGGGAACAAGGCACTTAGTGTGATTGCATTATGATTCGCCAACGCCTTCCCGCTGCTTAAGTGATGTCATTCATTTAGTGTTGTCACAGGGCAGGATTTGTTATTGTAGTCCATGTGGTGACGCTAACATGTTTCTCCACTAGATGGCAGGAAACTACAAGTCATGTCAACACTCAACGGCTATGTGACTAAAAGCTTTGACTTCAGGTTCCTTAGCAAACATGGACAACTGCGTAACAGACTGTTAGTTACAGACTCGTTTTCATTTCTGACACCATCAGGAGTGTTCAAACGCTCTTTAAATATACGTGAGCGACATTTTGTATTTATTTTTGAGCACAATCTATTTACTCTTTACTCTATTTCGTCTCTGCTGAAAAGTTTTCCTTCATGGATAAACAAGTATGAAATAACAAATAAAAAACAATAAATGATTAGCATTAAAAATCAGTAGAGTCTACTTACTACCACATGACCTCCAGGTTGAGTTTGATGGTGCCCAGGTCGTTGACGTCCACAGCCACCACCTGAGGCATGGCGGTGAACAGCTCCTTGGTCTCGCAGATCACACTGCCCACCAGCATGTGAGTGGCCAGGCCCTTCAGCTCCGTCACCTGATTGGACCACAAACCATGTTCATCATCAAGTGAAAGTGCCTGGAAAACAATCTACCAAGCTCTTCTCACAAGGCAGGCGATCGTAGATGAATTGTTGTTTTATGTATTGTCTTATATATCCTGTGCTTTCATCCTCCACTGCAGATAAGAAATGAGAAAGAGACGTGCATCTGCAGCAAATGAGGTTGGGATGAGGTTGCAGTGAAATCAAGAACAAATCTGTGCTGGGAACAATCATGAGCCAATCGCCTGAATGATGCACACACATAAAGAGAAAGACAAAGCTCTGAGACACGAGTCAGTCCTTACGGCCGCAAATAATACAGATAATAATCATATGTGAGAAAACCGATAACAGGGACTGAGGTGATCAATCAATTATCAGAAAAGCTGATGGATTTTCTACAACGTAAATTATGGATTAATGAATAAAGTTTTCCAGCTCTATTGTGTAAAGAAAATCTATTTATTTTCATTTCTTTTTTCTTACATTTATCTATCTGTATTCTGTACCTTGATGTTGATGAGGTCAGTGATAAGCGGCATGAAAACCATTTCATCTCCATCCCAGCTCTGTCTGGAGTTCACCTCAATCCTCCCCTTCAGCTTCCATCTCTGGCGACCGTAACGCATGAAGATCTAAAGGGAAGGAAGAGCAAAACTTTCATTGTCACCATAGCAAGAAGTTCAAGAATCGCAGGGCAGGAGGGATACATCGTATTCCACGGTTTCATTCTGCTGGAAAGAAACTTGACTCGCATCAACCCCAACTAGTTTTTCATTTGAACTAAAAGTATGAATCATCTTTACTTCTAACAAAATGTCCTGACTAAATAGAATAGGACCCGGTACCAGAATAACAATTTGAGCCTTTTATTCAAGAAGACAGTAAAATAAACATTTTGTGGACTGTCGCAGTTGCCCCATAAGATTACATTGTAGCCACTGCCACTATAGAATTGACCCACTGGACATGTTCCAAAGGTTTTGGTTAAGTAGTATTCATTTAGCCACATTCATAAGCCCAGGCCCCAGATTTGAAAATGCAGGAATTTCCCTTGAAGTTGTCATCACTGTGTAAGATGTATAGAAGAACAACTTGCCTCATACTGGTCTCCAGGACAGAGTCTTGCAAAGCCAGCCAATCCTGTCAGGATGAGGAAGTAGATTTAAAAAGACGTTTGGACATGACAGGAGAAGAAAGTGGAGCCTCTTCAGTTTATGTGTTACTTTAATATTACGCTGGGTGATTGACAATAACACATGGCTTTTGATGGAGATACTTTCTGTTTTTCCCCTTCCCAGGATAAGCACTTGTTCAGTGATGATCTTAAAAACAGAACGTGGACATGTTCCATACGTAGGTGGTGTAGTGAATATAGTTCACTGTCAGCTCATCACCAAAACATTCTTGTGAATATAGTTTAATTAATGCTTCCTTTTCTCGAAAATTATCATCATCTGTGAATACGCAAACTTAGCTGCAAGACTTTTGTTTTTGAAGACTTCTTATCTCACCTTTCATTTTGATATGAAACTCCCCGAGCAGGTTCTCCAGTTCACTCTCAAACGTGCTCATGTTCTGGAGAAGACAGACGAATAAGAGCGATTACATAAACAGCCATTTGTGACGAGGACAACAATAGTAATCAAGTTATCTCCAGGGACTTTGACAAATCCAGTCAACATGTCAGTGGAGGCAGGACGGCTGCTCTAAGCCCAGAGGACAGATGACGACGTGTGTGTGGGTGTTTGGTACTTACAGGCCATTCTGCAAATATGTGACTTTACATTTTACTGTTTACAAATCAATGTAAGCAGTAATCTGTGTCATACAGTATAGTTTGAGTATATTGTGGGTTTTGTCCGCTGTTAGAAACTGTATATGAATGTATCTGTTACAATCTGAATATTTTCACTTCATTACACTGTTAATTGTAGTTATATTGAGACCATATAAGTAGTGCTGGTGCTAAAAGTGCGACACCTACTGGTCAGAGTTTAAAATACAAATGAATATTGAATACTACAAAAATTTGAATATTGCAAATTACATATCAGTATTAGTGAAACCATGATATTATATTAAGCATATCTCTACAGTCACTTCAATATACAATAAACTATACAAAACAATGACTATAGCAATCAACATATTTTCTCTGTATAAATGGAAGAAGATTTTGGAAAAACTGCATGATGATGTTTTTTATGATCAATGACAGGGCACAGATGAGGCTGGGGTTTTAAAAGCAACTTCCTTTTCCCTGGTGGATCCATCACAAATATAACCATGACAAAATGTCGGTAATCAGTAAGTGTCATCAAAAAAACTATGAAAATGCATCACTTCTCTCGGAGGTCTGAAATATACAGTTAAATGTCTCTTGGTACAGACAGAAAACAATGTCACCAGTTATATCATAGGTTTAAAACAATACGTGTGTCAAAGGTCAGATAAATTCCACACACTTCCAAGCCTCCAACTCTCGCATAAAATCCCCACATATAAGTAAACAAGCACGATGACTTGACTCATCGTGACCATTTCCCCTGCAGATCCTCACTGGTATTCCCCACACACACTGCATGCCAGTACCTCGGTGTATTCCTTGTAGCGGCGGTTGACCTCAGCGATGCTCTCCTTGGTGCCTTTAGTGGAGGGAGAGGAGGAGAAGGCCTGCTTCATCCGGCTGGCACCGTCCCTCAGACGGCTCTGGATGCAGAACGCCTCGTACAGCTCGTCCACCTGAGAGCACACACACAAGAGTCCCGCCATCTTTAATGAATGTGCACAAGGACGAGGATGCATTCTTAAATGTGCGCACTTTCTTGTTCATTAGTACGCACACACACACACACACACACACACACACACACACACACACACACACACACACACACACACACACACACACACACACACACACACACACACACACACACACACACACACACACACAGGAGAGAGAGAGAGAGAGAGAGAGAGAGAGAGAGAGAGAGAGAGAGAGAGAGAGAGAACTTGTGCACTAATGAAATGAAACAGATCTTTGAAGTTTCCATACATGAAAACATCCCTGGGCAGGAAGCAAACTCCCTAAAAACGTCCAACCGCCGTCTAAATTATTCTGGATGTGTTCACATCTCGCTGGGATTCGTTCAAGGATGCCCAGCGCGGCTTTAGGCTCATGTAGCGTTCACTAACGCACTGATGTTACTTTTATTCACGGCTCCTGAACGAGACCAAAAATAGACCCCGATGAAAATGAAGCTGATGAAATGTTCGAGAGGACGAGGCTCCAGTGTGACTGTGTGCATGTGGCAGAAAGGAGAGAAAAAGAAAATGGCAAGGAACAACGTGATAGACAGAAGAAGAAGAAAGTAATGGAGCATAAATGACAGGTATAGAAAAAAAAGATAAACCTGATAAACTGAAGTGAAAGAGTCCTGCGCTGAACTGACAGTGAGCAGATACATCTGGTATCTGAGAGTTTAACTGCCGCCTCTACTGGCAGCCGCATGTACCCCCCCCCCAGTGAGACACTCCCAACGCGGAGGAACAACAACAGACGGCGTTTAGTGTTCGTTTGGAGACGTCTGTCGGACTTCAGTCTGATCTGACCCAAACCCACAGGGAGACGCAGCGACTAAACGTCCTGCTGTCTCACTGAGGGCTGAAGCTTTGGAGAGAAATCATTAAGAGTGGATGATGATGTTGTAACCAGTAATAGTGCTGTTGAGTGCATTGGAAAGGAAATCTGATACGAATGATATGAACTGCCTAAAATGATGTGAATGTAAATCATCTTTGACGTGTTGTTTGACTGCTGTGTTCTGCCAATGTCCCATCTACTAACATGGAGGAGGCAGGGTGCTGCAGTCAGCCACCAGGGGGCGATTAAGATTCTTTGTCTTCACTTTTGGAGCACCGTCATGTCGTCCTATAGTCAGTTCGATATATTTGTCAAAACAAACACTGTACAAAAACAGGAAATTATCAATGAAAACTTTAAATCTTTAAATCTATCAACGCAAAGTTACTCTGCTTCACGGAGGCAAGCAAGACTTGAGGAAACTTAAATACCGCTGAGTCACTCCAACTGGAAAAAAAACTGCAACCCATCAGCAGTACACTTTTTCTGGCTTCCTGAATTCACATATGATGGAAGTGGCAGCCGGGCAAAAAACAAAGCACCTCAGCTGAGCCTCATCAAAGGGAAATATTGCAGCCTGCCTGACGAGAGCGCTGAAATATTGATGCCTCACGCTCTTTACGGCGCTCATTAGGGAGAAGCGGGAGAAAATGGGCTCCTGCCGTCCTAACAGCTTCTCTGAGTGTTTGTTTGTGTGTCTGAATCGAACACAGCCAGCATGTCTGGGAGAGTGAGTGTGTGTGCGACCATGTTTGTATGTGGAGAGCATGTTTCTGCTGTGGTGGGTGGTCACATGATGGTTCACTGTAAAAAGTGAAAGTGGTTTGCAGCGCACATCCTGTTTTTGTCCAGGAGGATGTAGCACCACCCGGGCTCATCCCAACAACTCGAACCAAGCAGCCCCCAGGGACCCTGCCCTGTCTGCCTGTCTCTGGTATGTGGTGTATGTGGCGGAGCTGCAGCAGCTGAGCTGAGGCAGCTCAAAAGCAATCTCTCCAACCACAACTGTTCTCCCCAGCTCTCTGACTGGTACAGAGCTGGTTTAGGAGCCGGCATCTGAAAGCTTTAAAACACTAGAAAACAAAGGAAAACATGAGCAGTGGAGGTTGGTGATGAAATTAAAAGAAACACACATTTGTCCAAGTGAACTTTGTGCACTAAATAATTCGAGAAGTTATTCATTTGGAGAAAAGCTGCCCCTCTGTAACTGGTCCTTCACACACTGAGGCTGATGATTAGCGGTCGTTCTTCTCAGGCGATCTGTAATCGCATCATTATCAGCTGATTAAGCTTCATTTTTGTCCCCAATTACAATGGCCTCTCGCTGCCTTCAAGGAAACGTCCTTTTGAAGGTCAGCCAAGCGCCACTCCAGAGGACGGCCATCGGCATATTGCGTCGCCTCGGGCGCATTTCACCCCAGAAACAGGGGGAACGCAGCCAAAACACAAACAAAGGAAAAAGAGAATCCTGGACACAGGCAGATGGAGGAAATATGTATAGAAAAAAAAACTGTACACCTTATTAACAGAGGAGAGACGGAGAAAGGGAAGAAGCAGCAATAAATTGGGGCTGATGGTACAGTCAACATAAGCCTAACTTATACCTCTTCTAACTTATCTCTCAACCTAACCATGACCATCGTGCTTGTTTAATGACCTACTTCATTACAACTCCATCCTGGTTACTCAAACACATCTGACGCCTCTTTAAGCAGATGTTAACAGATATTAAATGTAAATATATTCTAAATTAGGTCGTCTTTTGGGCTCAGATGGAATCCCTGAATTAATTATCACTCCGTGGGATGACAAAACGTGCAAGACTCACACACCCAGACAGGGATTACGGCAGAGTCTTTATTTGGGAATCAATTATGCCCAGAATGAGGATTAATACAGTGTTCACATTTATCATAAGGAGTAAAAAATATATAGTTTAGCGCCATGTTTTTTTAAGTGCATCCTAAGCCTTTTAAAAATACTAAATAATAATATCTAGTGCTTTGACAGTCTGGTGTTTTTTTATTAAGAATTACTGGGAGTTTTACAGGATTGTCTCTGTATAAACTGTACATCTGGATTTAAACTGTGGGATTTTTAATATGAGCAGAAAATCTTTAGGATTTGCCAGGAATCCTCTTAAGATATGGCCATTATCTCACACACACACACACACACTCACACTCACACTCTCACACACACACACACACACACACAGAGAGAGAGAGAGATCCCTAGAGAGGGGCTTGTGTGTTTGATGCTGTTTGATGTGGCCCGCCTGTTTTAATCTGCTTATAATCACTCACCCCCTGGCAGAAAGTGTGTGTGTGTGTGTGTGTGTGTGTGTGTGTGTGTGTGTGTGTGTCGGTGGCAAGATTAACATTCAAGGGAAGAGAGGAAAGCAAAAAAGCCCTGTAATAAAAAAATAATCACATGTGATGTATTCACACTCATTTCATGGTTAACATAGACACACACACAACTTCTCTTTCGGGTGAAGAGGATGTCTGGCAGCCTCTCTTCTCACTTTCCATTTCTTTGTTGCTTGTCTCTGTAATGACGCCCTGCTGATACTGGTAGCCAGACACACACACACACACACACACACACACAGATACAAAAACACACAAACACACACAGCAGTGCCTATCCCGTGCAGGACATCATAGGACTGATATGGCGACACCTGCTTCCACCATGTGTGCCAATTATGGCTCGGACATCTGCAGGCGGCTAGCAGCACAAACAGGAACAAAAGAGCAGGCAGATGTGAGTCTAACACACACACACACACACTAACAACTTGCTGATGGACGATTGTTAAGTCATCCCTCACGGCAGCCGCCCAGCACAAAGAGACACGCCTGGGCCTGAGCACAAACACAATAAACTCACACACACTTACTGTAGCTCACAACTGCTGAGACCCTGAACGTCCTCTCAAAGCTGTTGATTGATACACTGTGACGATCGGGTTTTAACTGTCCTGTTTCTGAGAGCGTATTTAAGACAACAATCAATTCTGATCATCTTACATTCATTTCCACACAAACAATCTCCATATCAGGTATTCTAGTTGTCCTGCACACAAGGGTCCATTGTTGCCCATTTCCTGTATACGGCTCCACTGAGGCAGCAGCTTTTTATCTCTGAAGTGCTCATCACTCTGGCTGCAGAAATATAAAGGTGATGAGGGCTCCCTCTTTCCTCTACAAAGGCCGATCAGCACACAAAGAATCTACTTCCCTCCGCGTGTTCTTGCTGATATGGCAGGGTCACAATTAGTGTGCTGAAAGCTTTATAATGCTGAATGCGCTGAAAGCCTTACAATGCTAACGTAACTCAACCTTATTGTGTTTTTGAGGCAGATATTGATATTTGAGATCACTTTGATTTGTTTTTATTATAATTGTGGCTAAATGCAAACTGAGCAGGACATTTAACAGCTTGTCATTGCTCTGGTGAATACACTGAGAGTAATGGTGACTTTTTAATAAACTCTTGTTAATTACTGACTGACATATACTGCAATGTAAAACAAGTCGGTATCACCCATAGACTGTGAATTAAAAAAGACGACACAGTTACACTTCCTCCCACTATCCAGAAAGGAAGTTAAAATATCCAGAGTACGAACGCTGGCATCTTGAGCATTTGGAGCATCGATGTCCTGCCATATACTTGCTCGACCAATCATGAGCCGGTCTCAGCTGTCACTCATGTTTCATCCCCTTTTATTGCATCAAATAATGAACTAAAGACACCTGGACATACTCTACATTCATGTGATAACAATTATATAATATACAATATAATGAAACCATCTTTGAGAAATAATAATGAATTTGACATTTACTTTTTTAAGTTTGATTCATGTCCCATACACTAACATGGAGGAGACAGGATTAATGACCTATACTGCAGCCAGCCACCAGGTGGCAATCAAAGACAGATCTGCTCACTTTAGGTGAGCTGTCATGTCATCAGCTGACCTGAGTAATTTCACAGTCTAGTTCGGCATAACTCATTGTATAACCCACACACATAACATGAAGGTATGTGGCACACTGAAAGTAACTGTAGATTGCATAACTGGAACAAGAACATGAATTATTAAAAGTATCACAGACCTACTGTACAGCATCAGTTCCCAACGACAACGACTATGTAATGATGAAGCCACATCTGTGTGTGTGTGTGTGTGTGAGAGTGTGTGTGTGTGTGTGTGTGAGTGTATGTGTGTGTGTGTGAGAGAGTTAATTTCCTGGCCTCAATGCTTTTGTTCTTGACAGATTCTCTTAGCTGGACATTCTACATTCGATATCTATCTGCTGTTGCTGATATTTGGAAAATGGACATGTCCTCTGAGTGAGTGAGTGTGTGTGTGTGTGTGTGTGTGTGTGTGTGTGTGTGTGTGTAGCCAATAGCTGTTTACGAGGCAAACCGATACATCAAGGTCTGCCATTGGACTTGGCTCTGTTTTTAGCATTTCCTCTGCCCTATTTGAATCCATACTTAATTGTACTTGACTACAAAACTGCTTCCTGAATTAAAAGAACAGTGAAACAACGTCCTGAGTGCAAAGGACCTCCAGGGATAAAACTACATCTGATCAATCCAAATTAAGACAAAGCCTTTGTGAAGTTGGTCCTTAATCAAATCAAAGATTAAAGCATTTTGAAAACGACTTTTATCCACAATAAATAACCTGCACCAAGTTGGATTTAAAATGAGCAGTGGTATATATTTAGAATGAAAGAACACAGCAAGGTCTAGATTTAACTTCCTTTTTCAGTTGTGCTTTGACTTTTGAGGCTTTTTACCTTTTCTGGTGAGATATATCAGTCGTCGCTTCATTTTTTATAATATTAACACTGCATTCAAATCTATTTTTGTAGCGAGGTGGAGAGAACAGAGAAGCTTCAGAGCCTTGCTGGATGTTAAAGAGCTCCTGTGACAACCTCACGGTGCAGAACGAGCGCTGAATCTGCCCGTGTGCGTTTTTCTCCGCTTTGACTTTAACAACAAAGACACTCTGAATTGTCAGACCTTCTTTCCTATGATCCCTCCATCATTTCCTCTCCCCGTGTTCATCTTGAAGCACCCTGTTAATTGCTCCTCACTGTAGCCTAGTAACTGCCCTGACCTAGTTTCACTGTTGCCATCAAACCCTTCAGAAACGCTCACGAGCCACGAACATGACCACGGTGTGTCTCTTTGTCTCCTGTCGTACTGTGAACGTGTTTGTGTTTGTTTGTGAGACACTTCATGGTGAGTCATGATTGTGTGTGTCAGGACGCATGTGAACATAATGGGTTAACACCAACCAATAGATGTCTCCCCTGAGCTCCTCAGGAGTTCAAAGGCTCCGTCTTAAGAGGTAACCATGGTTACCTTTGGAGCGGCGCTGTTGTTTGGGGCGTGTGTTCTGATTGCCTGCTGTCGCGACCGAGTTGACGCACAGCGAGGGTGGCCATTACTGGACTACAAAAAGGGGGGGGGGGGGGGGGAAGCAAAGTCACAGAGCCTCGCAGCGGATCAATGTCCCCCAACTGGCAACCTGGAGAAGACTACAAAAGAGGATGTAGGGGGTAAAGTTTCCCTACCTGGCAACTGTGGTGGGGACATTTTTGACTCAACCTGTTGGAAATGTCCATAAAACATCAACACATGAGCCTGAGAAGAGCTGGAGCACCACAGTAACCTGGCAGAGAAAATCCTTCCTGGAGCCAAATTAAAAGAGTCAATCAAGTGTGGTACAGTCGTGGAACTGAAACCTGCAGGGCGAGGAAAACTTAAGAAGACAAATAATGACTCCTAATTTATTAGAACGGGAAGATAAATGAATAGTTCAACATTTTGGGACATGTGCTTTTTTCTGCTGAGAGTTAGATAAGAAGACCTAAAAACATTGAGAACATGAAATGCGAAGCATGAGAAAATGTAGTGGAGTAGATATTTACATGTAGTGGAGTAAAAGTGAAATGTACCCGAAGAAAATATCTATTTACCTAAAAATGCATACAGATACATTTAAAATGTACGTAGTAAGTTGTAACTGAGTAAATGTACTTCATTATTAATGTATATTTTTGGTACATGGACTGCATACAGTGGGTTTCTCGTCGTATCGACCGCTCTAAGTGCTTTACACTACAAGTAACAGGAGCCGAGGATCAAACCGCCAACGATCTGATTCGTGGAAAACCCTCTCTACCCCATGTACCACAGATGGCCGGCTTAACTAAGCAAAGCTTACCAGCTTGTGATCCATATTTGCTGCGTAGATACAAGAGGAATCAACGTTCTCATTAAATTCTTGAATTATATTTAAAAAAATGTGACACGACTGATTCAAAAGAGGTGGAAATATGCACAGGTCCGGTTTTTCTTGAGCGACTGTGTGAATGGCAGAGATGTGGAGAGGCTTTGTGAAGGAAGGTATTGAGATGAAACATCTTCAAGAACACACACACACACACACACACACACACACACACACACACACACACACACACACACACACACACACACACACACACACACACACACACACACACACACACACACACACACACACACACACAGTGTTTACCTTGCTCATGTGAAACTCCAGACGTCTCATGTATCTCTCAATGGTTTTGATTTGCTGCAAGAGACATACACAAGGTTTACTGCTGCTGTCGAGCAAGTGGCTTCATGTGCTTTACAGCTGTAAAGAATAATGATTTGTTTGTCCGCACTATAGAATATAACGAGGCACAGTTGGAAATACCAACTCTCCTGCCGGCCCATCAACCACTTCTCCCTCTTTGATCACTTTTTCCTACATTATTCCTCAATCCCTTCAGCCCCTCACTTCATTTCCTTCCTCCCTCCTTTATTCTGCCTTCAGCTGTTTTTACTCCCTCCCTTTCAACTCTTCCTTTTACATCAAAGATTCCCCAACACATACCAAACTGAGTGGCTGTTACAGTAAAGACCCTCCCCTCCGTCAACTCACCTTGTCAAGATCGTACAGCACTCCCTGGAGAGGAGAAACACACACACACATTTACACAGTTAGCACAGGGTGACAGCACAAGCTGCGTAAGTAATGCAAAGCAGACTACAGTTGTCGGGCATCAAGAATAGATCCTATTAAATGCTCTTTTCAGTGATTCTGTATGCGTACAGTACTACAGTACGTGTGATCACAAAAGTGATGTCGGCTGCAGAAACATTTGCTCCAGCTCCACTCACAAACTCATTATAGCTGCTATAGTTGTTTGCAATTGTAACATTTCTCCATGGAGCCTTTTTTTCCTGTGACCTTTTGAGATGAGACTTAGTGAGAACAAATCGTATCAGACAATTATTACAAGTTTCTAAATATAAATAGAGTTCAAGTCAACAATGTAGTCGTAATTTCCACTGAGAAATTCAGTTTGAAGCTTAAAAATGCAGAATTCTATTGGTTATTGGATGTGTAATTTGTCGGGTTCTACACTGGCTTTCTATTGCAATCTATTATATTCTCTGCTTTTCTATTCTACAGCTGAAAGCCTCGAAGAAATGATGTTAGTGTAACTGAACGTCCTGCAGTTTCTCACCAGGCGAGAGTTCCTCTTCATGTCCTTCATCAGAGACATGAGTTTGTCCAGCTCTGTTTGATGAACTTCCAGATACTCACTGCAGAGCAGAAACAAGGAAACACTTAGTGTCTAATGCAAATGCATTGTTTACTGATTATTCTACCAATAATTTGTTTTAAATAATCAATTTATTGCTTTGTCATGTCAATTAAGTTGAAAAATGTCCACGATAATTTCCGGCAGTCCTGCTTAAACACAGTTAAGTTGCTTGTTTTTGTGCAGTTGTGTAAATATATGGAGCAGGAAATGTCAACGGCCTACAGCTGTATTTAGAAACTATAATTATTAACATGTATGAATTGAATCTGTTTACTCATGGACACTCTGGTATTGTTATTCGTATGAGGAGTGCGAGTTGACAGTGTCAGTGCACATCAGTATATGAGTTACTCACTCCAGGCCTTGTTTGAGCGCAGTGTAAACCTCCTCCAGTCTTTTGGGCTGCGGGTCTCTGGAGCTGCTTCCTCCCTTGTGTCCGGACAGGTGAGGCTTCTTGGGTTTGGACTGAGGCTTCTTCTGCACAGCAGAGTTCCCCATGAAGGAGTTGCACCTGCACAAACACACACGCACACGCACACAACAGTGAGTGTGATGGATGGGCTTGTGTTTTTTTTTTTTTTTGTGAAACACGCAGAATTATTTTCTGTCTGCTGTGCAATGACTTTATATACATACGTTTCAAAAAATCTCATAGAAGCGGGAGAAAGGATCTAGGTCTGAACATCCAGTTTAGATGTAATATCTATAAACAGATTCTGCATGTGAATATAGAGAATATAAACTGTTTGTCTGGAGATTATATAGACAAACAGTTTGTGTGTCGCAAAAGAGGTGGATCACATTGACCGAAATGCATTCGCTATTGGCTTTTTAATTTATCTGCATTTATATGTAGATAACTGTTAATAGAGATGAGCCAAAAATGTCACCTGGACCTAAAACACTCACAAAAAGTGAAGCTGTTTGTGTTTTGTGAGGAGACATATTTGACTCGTGTGATATAAAAACTAGTGCGGCTGTAAACAGTGTACGACAAATGAAGACTGAGTGTCACGGATATCTGCCGTCTACACCCAAAGCCCCAAAATATTGTCCATTGCCCCCAGATGCTCGTATTTCACATAGATTAGAACAATTATAACAATAATTTAGCCACAGATGAGACGTCTGTATAATTTCATAACGTCCTTGTGAGCGTGCCCTTAATGTGTCAGTGTCAGAGTGACACACAGGGCTGACACGTTTAGCCTACATTTTATACAATCGCTCAAACTCCCAGCGTCAGCCTCCGAGGTGAAGATCCTCATCAGTCACAGGACTGTGCTAAATCACAAGTATAAACACTCTCAGAGTTTGACTTGTCAGGCTGCAGTCTTCTGCTGGAGTGAACGCGCACGCACGCACGCACGCATGCACACACGCACACACGCACACACACACACACACACACACACACACACAGAGGTTCTCTCTCCCTCTATCTCTCTCTTTCTCTCCCTCTCTCTCTCCCTCCCAGCGATAAATGACATTCAAGTGTTCTTCAGTCTCTTCTCCAAAGTCCTCCAGCTGTTGACCAGCATTGTGACTGACTCCAGGGGAGAGACGGAGGGAAATACAGGTCATATGTTGATATGTGTAAATGAGAGGCAGCGTCAGTGGTGTCATACATTTACAAACTTGTAGGACTTAAACGAGCAACTATTTTCATTATTGATAAATCTTCTGATTGTCTTTTCCAATCGATTAATCGTTTAGGCTATGAAACATCAGAAAACCGAGCCCAATATTCATGTCAAATTTACATCGATATAAAAAGCAGCAAATTCCTACATTTGAGAATAAGGAACAGTTCATCTATTATCATAATATTTTAAGATATATTCATATTCTGTTCTGTTAATATCAAGTAGTTGATTATCTGACAAATCACTGCAGCTCTAAAAATGTGCAAACCTGATGTAACCATGTGGTCATTTTTCAATACGCTAATATTGTTTTCCAAGTAGGGCTGTAAATGATGATTATTTTCTTCAATTCATGTTTTGAGATAAATCGCTTCATCTACAAGTGAGGAGACAGTGAACAACAGTTTCAAAAGCACAAGGTTAATCTCTTGTTTTGACTTGTCAACAGTGCAAAACTCAGCAAATGTCAAACAGTCTTCAGATTTAAGTTGCTAAAATCGGCCTCGCATTTGGCATTTTTTTATTGATACACTAAAAGTGATTCAAAGACATTTTTAACTGAGAACTCCATTAATGGTTTCAACACTATATCTGAGCAGTGCAGCCACCTCACAAGGCTTTCCCTCTTCACATCATTCCTATTTTAGGTCACCATCATCATCATCATCGCCCATGCAGATTGCAGCTGTTTAAAGCGTCACAGATTTAGCTGACGAATTCCATTTTTTCCCCCCCGAGACTTAATGAAACGATCCCGGAGTCGTCTCGGGGACGTGGCCACGGCCGACTCCAGCGCTCGACAAGTTGGAACGTGCCACGTCTTCGCTTCACGCCAGCAGCACAAGTGAAGCTAAGCTGCCACAAATGTAGGCCAACACTGAATCAGAGCGCCGCGTAGCCTTGGGGTCACGCAAGCTGTGGTGCAGTAGGGTCTCTTGGCAGGGACACACACGGAGAAACACACATATGCATACATGCTAACACAATTCCATACTGACTTATAATTGTGGATTTGCACACTGGTGCACAAACTACAAAATTTGCAGTATGCATGCATGCATGCATAAATGCAGATGAAACATGCACATGGGTACACACTTGGAGGGTCTAAGCTGAGGTCTAACACACACACACACACACGCGCACACACACGCGCCTCAGAAGCTGTATCTCTGCAGCGCTCCACCTCACTCATTATCAGAATGGTAACTTGTCAGTCGCTGCTGTCAGTCGCCCCCACACCCGAGTCGTTCCAACCAATTACCCCATTCAGCGTCTGAGCTGAGAGTAAAGAGGGGAACAAGTGTCTTCAAATAGGTTCTCGCAGCAGGACCAGAGCTGCTGAAGAGAACCAGGCGGCGACAGACGAAAGCCTCAGATCCTAAACGAGATATTTCCAGGACGTGAATGTGTCTTTGTCTCGTGATAATGGAGTGAGAGCCGTCACAGATGAGTCAAAGAGGGAAGAACGCAGATAAAACTCTCAGAACTTTATCAACATCCAGCTTGTCACAAGTAACTTGCGGCTACAGATGAAATGATCAGGAAAGTGAACTTGTTGTAAGACTGAGCAAAGTTCCTTCATGGGATCTTAGGTTATCGAATTAGAAACGTGTCTCTTTGTGTGACTGAAACTTGTTTTCAGTGGATGTGTAAGAAGAGCAAACAGCTAAATACACCGTCACGCGCACAAAAAGGTTTAGTGGGATTTAATTCAATTCGATTCTTGTTGTGTGTAGCACAACCGTATTTTTGGAGGCGCGTATTGAGTCGCCAGCTATTATGAAAGCAGTGAATGACTAACGGTGAAATCACCATGGTTACCGCTTTCACATCAGAAGATTTCACATGTCATCCGAGGACGGGTCACAAGTTCTTTAAAAACTAAAATAAAGATGAACTGCGATACGACACTAAATAAGTGAAACAGTCCTTTAAGAATATCAATAAAAAAATGACTTCCCCTTAATGCTGCTATATTAAGTAGAATGGGGATCTTTTGTGTTTTCTAAAGCAGAGGTTCTCCATTGTTCCTCAGCCAAGGACTCCTCTACAAGATTGACAATACTCCAGGGAACCCTCATGTATACGTCTCAGCCTTTTTTTCCCACACTTATAATTAGTGATGTGTAAGAACAACATGAGAGAAATGTCATAGAAAGATATTAGATACGTATTAAAGGATAACGCCTCCATTTCGTGCAATGAATGAATCTGGAATCTTTTCACGGACCTCCTGGCACTTACAGGGGTCCACGGTCCCCCACTTGAGAACCACTGTCCTGAAGAGCTTTACACTTGAATAAATACTGTGTTTGAGGATATGATACTGAAACAGCTTCCCTTGTTAACACTCTGAACTCCTGAACTCATTTGTTATTGCAGAAATGAGTCACAGTTGACTATATATTCAACAGCTTTTCAAGGTTTCTGCTCACCGTGAGCGCCGTTCTTGTAGCGTGCTGAAGCCGGCGAAGGACTGACTCCGGATTATGCCATTGGGCCCACCGGGGGAGTGGGTGCCGGCCGCCATGATCTCTGGGATGTGGGAAGCCACACCTGGAGAAAAGAAACACACAAACAGATCTGTTACATACATGGGCAATATCTAAACAAGGAGTGAAGGACTGGGATCGGAAACACTGCTTAATGAGCATTGTTGTGCAATGCAGCACAAAGTAGGTACTGTTAGTGATGCTCGCCATGTGCGATGTGGACAAGCAGCATTCAGAGCCTGCACGGACATGTCTCAACTCCTCTGGTCTTTCTTTCACCACTCAAACATACTTCCACTGTTACTGTTTCAGATTCTCCCACCTCCGGCAGGTTTCACACAACATGACTTGTGTAACTTTACATGAAGTGTGGTGTGCGTCAACCAGAATTGAGATTTACACATTCCTCTACATATGCAATGCACCCGACTGACAGCTGTTTAAAAGCCAGAGATGTGCCACAAGCAGAATTACCTACACACAAAGGCCATTTTTGCCATTTAGAATTTTGAAATGTAATAAATTCCATAAAGGCCAATCCAAACCATCCTTGGTTGGAGTTATCTAATCAGCCTCTCTTTTAGTTACGACATCTTTTATCAGTGTATATTTAGCCTGCAGCAGTCTGTCAGATTTCAGCCTTTTCTTTTTTAAAGTTGAAGATTCAACATGACTCACGTGGGCACTTTGGGGAAGAAGCTGAAAATAGACGGAGAAAGGTCCATCTACAGCTTTCAGATAACGTTTTAACAGAGACCAAGTGCCCAGAGGGAAGAGTCCACTCAGATAACTCAATCACAGACTGGACCAGTGTGAGGAGATTGTGTCCAGATCAGGATACAAGTGTATCTGTAGCACCACAGTAATCTCTGGACTCAGGTTACCTTCAATAATAAGCATGGTTTCCCACCAGTGAGAAACCATGTGTTCAGCCACACACTGAACACATGAATTTAACAATGAATTCAAAGTCCACTTTCATCATTCCTGTGTTTGGTTGGTGTTTAAATTTAAGTCTGTTTCCTTATCAATGTGTGTTTGACCTTAAACTGAACCTTACCCTTACCCTCACCCTAAGGCCTCAATCATACTCCTTTACAGACTTGCGCGTGGTTAACTGCGGACACCACAGACTTGTAGTTTCTAGTACACGTCTTTCTAGTCGAGCTCTTGTAGTTTAGTGGCCACGCGGAAAGCAGCAAATTGGAGGGTAGACGTTCACCCACACAGAGCCTCACAAACACTCTGATGACGGGATTCACGTTACGCTCGCGCAAGTGAAGGAAATGGGTCCTGGGCCACTGGCAAAGTTCCTGCAGCGCCGCAACGCAAGCCATTAAACTACTGATCATGTGCACCATGGGCCACCGAATACAAGGTCAGGCGTGGCACTCATGACACCGGCTCAGCTGACTAACATGCTGACCTCTGTGGCGATCGCATGATGACTGTAAAAGCTGTAGAGAAAAACAAAGAGTAATTCTGTCTTTTTAAACTGTGTCGCTTCACAACTGAGCTTCATGAAAAGTATGGTAACGTAGAAATATAGAGAGGAGAGATGAAGACGGATGAAACTTTAGTAACAAGCAGAGGAAATCAGCCTGTGACACCTCAGTGTTCAGCTCCTACCAGTTACACAAGTGGCAAGTGACAAAACACTACACGTTTGTTTCTCTTCACGTGTGTCATTCTGTTCGAGAGGGCCCGTGTTTTTTTTTTCCACTCGTCCATCCATCTTGCTGTCTCCTGAGGACAGACTCGCTCTGTGGGGGGGGGCTTGTGTCATCACACACACACACACACACACACAAAAGATTACTGCAAGTGATTGAACCAGCAACCTGATACCCTCCCCCTTTGGTTTCTGTGACCGACACAAAGACCCGACACGGGACACGAGGAAAGACTAGCTCCATGTTCAGTGGTGGGGGACAATGGGACAGTGAGACTGATACTATTCAGGCTATTAATAGCAGCAAGCTCGCTTTAACACTTTGGACCTTGATGGCTATGACTCAGAGATAGAAAAATTATATATCTTGTTTGGTTATAAAGCCTTGTGTTTTATAAATGAGACAATATATATAAAAAATAGGGCCTGACCCATTTATCGATTGGCAGATAAACATCGGCCATATATGTATTTATGCCGCCGTTTGCTGATATATGCCGATATGAAAACTTATTTGACAGTAAAATAATGCCATTACATAATTTATGTTATATTATTTATGAATAATTTTTAAGTAAACTTTTCTGAATCAAACTGAATATTTATGATGAAGTTTATGGTTAAACTATAAAAATATCAGGCCTCAATTAAAAAATGTTGTCATAACACCAGCGACCTGCACCCATTGGACGGTGATAGCTGTCGATCACTCGCAAACGCAAACCATGATTTATTCTCTATTTTACTCTACATAGGATCATTATTTACAAAATGAATATGCTGCATTGAAGATGCTAGAGATTGAAACTTGTGAAAAGGTTTACCGTTATAAATCAAGTCAGAACTTGGGTCTTTTATATTTCACGTATTTCCATAGAAACAGACGTTTTTCAACCTGTGGAGTTAGCCCCCTACTGGTCATTCGAGAGAATACAGGTTTCAGGATTGGCTTCACTTTGCAGAAACGGAGTCTGCGTCCATTTGTAGGTCCAGTCTATGGTGTTGACTCTTCATATGGAGCAAACAAAAACCAGAGTAAGTTAATGAGCTTTTGGCTTTTTTTTTTTACTTTTTTAACTGAAAAAATTATCAAGACCACAGAAATGTATCCAATAACACGATGTTAACACATATCATGAAATACAACAACTATATCACCACCTCAGCTTCATCACGACTGGCAGCGGGTAAAGGTTTTTTTTTACAGGAGGGCAGCAATTTGTTCTAATGCTCTGAAGCACTTTAGTCCATTTCAGTCTGTGGATGTTGAGCAGCACAGTTCTCTGCCCGGCCTTGTTTGTCTCTGTGACTTTCTGACTCACTCTCCTAAAAGAGGAGCAGTGGGAGGAAAATGATGGTACATTTTGTTACCTAATGTTCACTGAGGAAGGACGCCGCACTTCAGACGAAGCAAAACGAGGGAGAACGAGAAGATGTGGACACTGAATAAAAAATTTAGGACAATGATAGCAGATGGTTTAAGCTGTTCAGTTTCAAGTCCCTTCACTAACTCGATGTTCCGGTAACAGCAGTTAGTTCTGCCTGTGATGAAGACTCTGGGGAATAACACTCGTGCAGCATATTGTCACCGGAGAGTAGATGTAGAAAATAGCTTCATATTTACCTCAGAGTTACACTTTGTGCTCAGTAAACTCCAGGTGGACGCTGTGTCTGAAACTCACTGTTTGTCCTACATTCATTTTCAGAGACTCACTCACACACGACTGGATAAATGTGGCTCTTTATAAAAGTATAATCGTCTCGTCTCTTCTCATATATCAAACGTGACAATGTTGTTTTATGAAATTGTGTTTGAACAAATTGATACATTTCAGGACGAATTGATTTCAAAATGACATTTGTTGCCTCTTTCTTCTTTTTTAACGTGATATGTTTGATTTCTCCAAACATACAGTACTTTCTTTCCCCTGAGCTCTTCTCTTCAGAGACTGACTCACTTTCTTATACTTTTCCTCATGTTGTTTGGTTTACTCACCAAAGTCTCATTTTCAGTCTCTTGGCATTTTTAGAACAAACCAACAAACAATTTAGAGGTAGAGATTGACAATCAGTTCACATCTGTATTTACGAGGCCAAAAACAAGATTTCTGTTGACACATCTGCAATAACCTACATTATATTAATTTTTTAAGGGTTTAGTTTTTGATTACTTGACATTTTATTGTTAATAAAGAGAGTCAAGAATGCTGATCTATTGGAGCAAATAGACAATGCACATCTTTTAATCACCTCCACCAAGGAGGTTATGTTTTCTGTTTGTTTGTCTGTTATTGAGCAGGATTACGCAACATGGATGACGACTAAAAATGGGTGACAGGAAAGAAACCTTTAATTTTCTTGCGGATCCAGGAATTTTGTTTCCCACACAATTCATCCAATCTATGTAGCTCTCACACAAACCAGATTCAGATGGACAGGTACACAGACTAATGAGCAAAAGACAAGTTCTCACTCGACGGAGAGAATATATATATATATATATATATATGGAAAAAATAAAAACTAAATAATATCAGACTTACATATATCAACCATCAGCCTGTTCTCTCAATATATCTGCATCAGAACCTCACGTTAGCCAGCCACAGTTAATAGGCACTTTCTTTTCCCATGAAAAGCTCTGAAAGCCGTTCACTCTTGTTGATTTTCCTCACTACGTTCGCAGCATCACATGAGGAGACAGGTTATATAACAAATCATGAGTCGCTCTCTGAGCTTCTCGTCTGTTATATGCTCCTGCACAACACCAACACACTCAAAATACACTCATTGTGCCAACTTCACTCTCCTCTTTTATACAGGAGTCTCACCCCAAACCCACCCACACCCACCCAAACACACACACACACACACACACACACACACACACAATTAACTCTTGAATAATCCTCTGAATGTGTGTGCGCACGTGTGTACTTATGTGTAAAAACCAGTGTCAGCCCACAGTGCATGTTAACAACAGGAGCCTAATTCTTAATGCCTGTATAAATTAGCCTCACCATGGCAACAGCAGACTAGTAAGTGTGTTACGTAAAACAACGGTTATGAGCCAACTGCCAGAAGTAGGACACACGCCCTCATGTTACAGGGGCCGAGGCTTTAAAAGCACCAATCCGTCATTTGGGGAAAAAAAAATGTTTCTATACTTGGATCTTTTGCAGATGTTGTTTTAAACGTGTCCGCAACTTCATGAAAAGAGTCCTTAAGCTTTTTATTTGAATCTCGTATTTAATTTGACAGGGAGTGCAGTTAAAAATAGAAAAGAAATTAAAGAATAATGCAGGGCCAGAGATGATGAAAGGCTGCATGTAAAACAGGAGAAAGTGTGCAACGGGATGGAGAAGTCTGGTTACACGACACAAACATTTACATGGACACCAATATTCAGATATTAACCTGATTAGGACAAAAGCCTGAATAAGACACTGCCATTTAACACCACTTTCTGATGACCTTAACCCAAATAAAGTCATAGTCAGAATAAGAAATAATCCAATTAAGACATGTGGAGTATTCACACCTTAGTTGCATTATATCTTATACCTTAACTTTCACTGCATTGATGGCAGGTACATACTGCTTGACGACACATGTCCTGGCTGTAAAGAAGATGGAAACGTAAAAAAGATCTTTTGCAAAAATGAAATACAACACCCAAAATGTTGTGTGGTAGCATCGTAAAGAACTTCAGGTTGGGGTTTTAAAACTGGCGAAATAACGTTGGACGTAATAATCAAATGGAATGGAATATTCTGTTAGCAACTCATGTAAACACCATAATCGAAATAATCTTATTCAGATTTTATTCTAATATCTTATTCTGAATTTAGGTCAATAGTCAGAATATTGGCATCCATGTAAACGTAGTCAGTGAGAGTTCTGTTGGAACACAACAAATCCCAGAGATTATAGTCATGATCTACTGTCTATATATGACTGGAAATAAGAATATTTTCCATTACACTGTGCAGGTTGCAAGCTCGTGACTGAAAGCTCCTCTGTTATCCCTTGTGCTGACAGGCTTTGTGTCCATGCTTGTGTGAACTGGTTCAGTGATGAACGTAGCTTGGGCAGCTCCAAACTGGGATAAAACTGGCAGCTGGCTGCCATCCCTCAGCCAGAACACACAATATTGTCTCTTCCAGTCTTTTTGTTTTCCCATAATCCTGTTCAAAACAAAAATCAAGAGGGTGAGACTGACTGACTCACTGACTGACTGAGAGCTTGTTTTCTTACTGAAACACAGCAGCTTGTTATGAACTTCTCAAATGTCTCAACCACAGTCAAAGAGCTAAGGTGCTCACACTGCGCTGCCAAACAACGCATGTAAATGAAACGTTCCCTCAAATATCCCCTCAGAGTGAACAAGTTAAGATCCAAGAATCGCAGTGAGACATCCTGAAAGTTTCAATATAATCCCAAACCTGCATAAGATTAAATTTGAGCTGAAAAGGAGCATGTTTTAATCCCACTCTCATCACACCTTATTAACCTGTTGACCACTTTGGAAAGAACCAGTTTCAAATCCAAACGTGGTGCCTGCAGAACACACACACAGGAGCGTAATCACAAGCACCAGACTGATGTGCATACAAATCTACAGTAACATACAGAAGAATATTACTTCTTAACTGAATCCAGGATGTGGCCATTTATAGCTACTTTAACAAGACAAAATGATACAGGAACACAGAGCCTCATTATCCTCAGGGCAGAGGAGAAGTGCAAGTTTCTCCTGAGGAAGAAGTGGTTTTTCATCTTCACCAAGAGGCCTCTCAGAAGTGCTAAAAGGCAGCAAGGAAACTGTTTGAGGACGACAGCACACAGCAGGAAAAAACGCCAATTTCACCTTGTGAGGAGGCGATGAAACACGTGGTTCAGGTTTGACTGCCGGTGAAACACTTTGACTAAGAAGGGAGGAAACCTTGAGAAAGTTTCAGAGTTTCACAGAAACATCATCAACATGCACACATGGGCTCATTCAGACATTTTACGGATGTTTTACTAGGAGGCCGGTAGGAACGTTTCTGGAAAATGTCAGAAGCAACTCAATTGGCCATTTGCGTTTTCACAAACAGCCCTTCTGGCAAATTCCAGAAAAATGTCAAGAGTTCAGTGCATTTCTGAAAGCAGCTTAAGTGAGAGGCAGAAACATCTAAGCTAATATAAACAATTTATTGTTTTTATTCATAAAGCTGTGAAAACCACACTATCTGCTTAGCAACTGACAGACACAGTTAGCAAATAACTTGTGAACAAAGTAGAGCATTAAATACCAAAATACAGATCAAATAAAGAGTGTAGATTTGATTTATAGTCATTGGACGGACAGATAATCCGAATGTTTCTTCGTAATAGCCATGTATGATAACATGTTAGCCACATCGTCTGAAAAAGGTATTAGCACATCAGTATAGTGTTTATCTCTTGTTTGGCTAAAAATAAATCTGTTAAGCAGATTTAAGGTTTTTTCTTAAACTTGAAATAGGAAGTCAAACTAAGTCTCTGTGAAATTAATCCCTGAAAACTTTCACCTTAAATCACCAGCCGTGTAAACTAATCTCCCTCTGGTTACTAGGTAGTAAAATGTACACACACAGGAAGATGTTGTAAATAACCCAACCCGGTGACATTCAAGAATTCAAAAGCTTTGAACCTGAGAACAGAGACGCTGTTATGGCTAAAGTCAGCTCTGCTCCGTCACCTGTAAGATGATAGATAATGAGTTACAAGGTTTTGGTTCCAGGAATCCCAACACATAGACAAAACACACAAAGGGAACAATGTGCAGCGCAGATATTTCAACACGTCCTGTGTGATGCTGGCATGCAGTGAGAATTACCTCAGGTACAAAAGGAATCAAAGGCTCGGTCAGTAGTCATCCCTAAAGACGGGAACAATGCCTCTTTACAATCGTCCCCGTGAATGGTCAACGTGTAGGAAAATTCCCGAAGGAGCACAAACGTTTGACTAAAAACAACAAACCTGACACGCGCCAGAGACACAGTAACAGAGTCAGCTCAGATAAAAAAAAACAGTCAGGACCCAGATTTGATGTTTGCTTATCAAACAAACTGAGGATATCTATTAATCGCAACAACAAAAAAAACAGTCAAAGTTCGTTGAGCCAAAAATACCGTCTCTTTAGGGAATAATTAATTCTGGGGAAAATCCTCCTATTCGCTTTGTTACTGAGTCGTTTCGGTTTCATCATCCGGTTTCACCCTGTTCTTATAGCATTAAATAAAGTAAAAACAAACTTAATATAAAAATGAGCTTGAGCAACCCAAAATGACAGAAACTATTTATGGAAAAAAAAAGAATTTGACGTTTAGCCTAATTTTTCGTTTGACCTACACTGCAGCCAGCCAACAAGACTCTGGGGGGGCTTCACTTTTGGAGAGCTGTCATGTCATCCATGTTCAGATAGGGAATATGGTTAAAGCTAGATCTTTCCTCCTGTTTCTGGTCTCCAGCTAAGCTACATTAGCTGCTAGCTGTAGATTAACGCACAAAGGAGAAGGTGGGATCGACTGAAGACAGCAAATACATTTATTTACCAGCATATCAAACTATTCCTTTCAATGAGAAGAATTTTCTTATCAACAGCAAAGACAAACAAGTAAATCAAAGTGTTTTGACACAGCTCCCTGTTAATCAGGAACCTTCTCTGACCCAAAATAATCATGTTGCCTGACACACTGACCCAAATAATCAGAGCCTCCTGATCTCCCCTATCCTGCCATGGGGAATTAAAAATAAACAAACAAAAGACAAAAACAGAATCAGCTGATTATCATTTCAGTCATCTGATGAAGTTAAACTGTTTATCATCAGACAGACAGGAAAGTGGATGTGGTGCTGTGAGAGTGCCAAAGCGTGGGAATCGAACAAAGTCGCCTGTGTTTGTGTGTGTGCATGTGCGTGAGAGAGAGAGAGAGAGAGAGAGAGAGAGAGAGAGAGAGAGAGAGAGAGAGAGAGAGAGAGAGGGAGAGGCCAGTGCAGCCCATCAGATGAAAGTTGAGACAGGTCAGAAATATTTCACCAAGCTGCAAAATAACCTGAAGTGTTGTCCTCATCTAATCATAAATAATAATTAATGTATCACCTCAATCAGTGCAAGTAATAGTATCTACTGTTATATTAATCTTTTTAGCCCCTAACAAGAACCAAAGGTCATTTCTCTACATCTCAGTGACCTTTTCTTCAAAGGCGCTGGCCGCTCTCTCCCCCCTGCTGTGTGTATGTGTAGTGTGCTCAGATTTCCTCATATAACGTTAACGTGCGTTTACAGTCGCTCTATTCCAATTATAGGTCATCTGTATCCTTGTGAGACCGAGCATGCAGGGGAAATTGAGGCCAGGATATAGAGTGGCATTTAAATGTACGGATGACCAGAGGAACTGAGGCGTGTCTGGACTGAAGTTACACTCAGACAGCTGCTGCAGACATTTCAACAGTGGAGAGCAGCGTGTAGTCACTCGTGAGAACTGTGAGACACGGCCGTAAAATGCACAATCCAGATTAATGGACTCAGATTATTTTCATGACATACATTATTAGACAGTACAGTGGAAAGAGACAGCGGGAGGGAGACAGGGGATTAAACCAGAAGCTCACGATGCGCCCCTTGCTGACTTGGCGTCCACACGCTGACGACAAAGTCATTAAACGCTGCAGCCGACTCAAGCAATGTCATAACAACATCATCACAAGCACAAGAAACATCCTTGTTTACTTTGAGCTACTGATCTCTCATGTAAAGAGTGGGACATCAAAACAAGTCAATTTACTCTCTATTTCACCACAATGATCCACTCTCACAATTAAATCATATCCAAACAGTAATATCAAACACAGTCTGGCAATCACATGCACTGATGCCCCCACCTACATCAAAACCTGTGGACTAGTTTGCTCTCTTGTAATTTGTCAAACTGATTCCAACCACTGACACCATAATATTCTATGTCGTGTTTTCTCATCACGACACGGACTCAATTGACATGATGCTGCTTCTGTGCCGATTCAGATGTTGTAGAATATTTCTGCTGAGGTTTATTGAGTAAATTCTACGGAGTGTCGCTTTAACATTCACTGAAAATCCTTGTTTTTGCTGACTTCCCCTGGTCCAGCTACTGACCTGGCTGCAGTGATTCAGAGGTGTACTCCAAGACACTGTGACTTCACTGGTGGGCGAGGTTACAAGTGCAATCTGACCGCACCTGACTGGGGATGCTTGCCTCGGTCATATGTGAAACAGACGTCAACATTTTCAACTCGACAGGGCAGAATCTCAGCCTAAAGTTAAATAAGTTAATTTCCTACCATTGCATACACACAATTGTGAATTATTCGTATTCAGATGTTTGTTATACATGCAGGCGAGTGACATAATCACCATGTGAGAGCACGACAATGAACATTTTGTACGATCAAATATCTTCGGGCGGCTCACCAACAAAACAAGATAACAAATTATTTTATGTAAATCAAATCTCACCCAGGGTGGGTTTTCCCTCAGTGACTAAAAAGTCGTAAGGATTCCAACTTCGATTGACTATTTTCCCCATCTTCCCTCTTAACAGTGTGCCCTGCATATTCCTCTAACACATGTCTGACTGACATTAGTACTCTGTGCATTTGGGTCAGCATTAGAACCACATTCCCACTTGCTCTACTTCTTGGACTTGCCCACTGTGTGCGACTCGGAGAGTGACCACCTATGCTGCGGCGCTGGAATGCAGTCGGCATACAAACGGGATTACATCGGTTCTTTCAGCTCCATTTGTTATTTTGAGCAGGGAAAGACAACATTCTTTTCACTGATAGCTGCTCCTGTGATAACACAGGCTCAGAGTTTTGTAAAGCTGTGGGAAAAACATTCGGCAAAAAGAGACAAAATTCACGAGCGCAATGTATCAGCTGGCAAGGTGGCAGGAACGGGAGGTGAGCTCCTGGGCCCCGAGGACGCAGAGGTGAATTTGGCAACTGGGAAATAACTAATATGTAATACAAAACCAAGATGGGCCAAGAGGATGTCACTGTTTATATTAGAGAGATTCAAAAGGATTTAAAGGGCACAAGTGTATGAGAAACTGACCCTATTTGAATTCAGGAGAAAGCGATTAACATTACAATTGTATACGATTTGGCATGACAGCAGCCAGATAAACGTACTATGACTACATCCATGATCCATGCTTCTCGTCATATGTTTCTGATGCTTTCTGTTTATGTTCAATCTACAGCACATCCATAAATGCACACTCTCACTCACCAGCAATGCTTTAAACACTGAGTGAGAATTACTATTCTCAGAGTGAAACAAAGTGAAAGATGACAGCAGAAAAAAAAAGGCTGAAAAAAATAAATAAAATGAAACTAGGGCTGCGAGCACTTGCGATCTCGGGACCCGCAGGGGTGAGCGACGTGTTGCGGGCTTACCTCGTTTTGGCAGTAGGTGGAACATAGATCTGTTCAGGTCAAAAAAATAAAAACAAAATAAATCTTTCAACTTAGCAAAAGTCTGAGACATCAAATGAACCGCTGACTGTGACATTAAAGCAAACTGACAACAAGGACGTCTTGGCTTAATGAATCCTTTGAAGTGTTATTTGATATAAAGCCTTGGTGGAGTGAAATAGTAAGTAACAAACAAGTGTTATTCTTTCAGCTTAGCCCTTTGATACACAACATGGGTCAAAAGTGACCCGGCTCAGTTTTTATTTTCTATATCTTTGCAGTGAATGAATTGCATCATTCTGTATTTCAGGTATTCCCCAATTAACTTGTTTTTGATCATCACAAATCTTTATTTAAATGGATTTAAATGTTTCCTTTGTTACTTTTTGAATAAAAATCATTTCTGTATCACTACCTTTCTAATCTTCAAAAATGACCCATGGCTTGAGGAAAAACTGTGACAGAAACCAGAGTGATTCAGACCCTGACAGAGAAAACAGGCCAGTGTGGACATTGATGCTACAGATAAGCTGTAATCCAGACACCATTGTGCTGTTCACCAGCCCGACCTCTCTACTCACATTACTGCTCACATACAACAGTAGAAATCATTTGGTCCCCTTTTATTAATGACTTTAATCTGCAGTATGAAATAGACGTGGATGAGGGGAGATAGTGGATGACATGCAAAAAGGTCAAGAGCCGTTCAAAGACGCACAATGTCCTCGGTGTGCTGCAGCCTTCTGCTTCATCATGAGATCCTCTCCATATACTGAATATTCATTATTTTCTTTCTACCTGCAAGGATCTGTAACTGAATCACTTAACGCACAAATTATCATTTTAAGTGAACGACAAACTCTCCTTAATCAGGGTTCAGGTGAATCTTATTCAAGCGTGCAGCAAACAAATTATTTTTAGGATGAAAAGCTTTTTATCTGTGTTCTCCTGTATTTTTCTAATTGCTGCCTCATTCATTGTTAATAATGGAGAGGGTGGAGATGGATCTACAACGACTAACAGCTAATAGCTTTTTTAAATGTAATTTCTATGAGTGCAACTGGATTTTAATTTGCACCGACCTTTTCCTGATAAAGAAAGTCAGAAAGGGTCAGAAACATGAGAAAGGCTGCAGAACTAAATTGGCTACTCTTTTCATTTAGTGTTGATTATCTATAAAAGGTCAGAAACTTGTGAGAGAGATTTTGAAAGTGGGTTTAAGAATTGAAGCAAAATATTCAGATGTTAGTCACTGACAATTTTATAGTCAATGAAAGATAGAACCATATCCACTGTATTTTTCATTTATGATGGTTCCAAAAACATAATCGTCAAACTGGTCGGCAGAAACGTTCAAAGACGTATTTCACTGCTGTACAAAGTGTCACAACGACTGGCCTCAGGACAAAAGAGCGGTGTCATCCCCTCCTCCTCGATTCATCCGTCATCACACAGCTGTGTGTCACAGCCACCCCGAGGCAGCTGGGTAATGGGAACACCCACCTCCTGGTGCCTTGACTTTGTGGCAGAAAAAAACCCAGGTCCTCTAAAAGATGCAAAGGTGCCTGGGACCAAATGTGATCAGAAAGTGAGCACCGTGTGTTGTGGGTAAGATGAAGAGTCTGCACTAACACAGAAGAAAGAGTGAGAGACAACAGAGAAAACAGAGAAAAGTAACTAAAGAGCCGGGAGAGAAGACAAGTGAAGCGCTGACACTTTCTGAGCGATTCATCACAGAAGTGAGGAGATGTTGACAGCACACATACAATTTTTTACCAATCATACCAAAAAACTGTCAGGACGGCTGGAACCAGATGTGTCACACACCACAAATTATCATCTGTGTGTTGTCCTGTAGCTGGTAAACAAATAAACAGACATAAACCTGCCATGACACACACAGACGTGAACCAATCATGTCTCCTCCAGCTGCTGGACCCTGCTGAGGGAGCAAATACCAAAACAGACAGATTATCAGCTTAGGAGCCTGAAATGCTTATTGCAATAGAACATTGCTGCCACCCCCCAGCTGCCCAAGCCAGAGGTGTGTGTGCATGTGTACGTGTGTGTGTGGGTCAAATATCATGTGTCGCACATGACGACTACAGCATAGCATGTTCCATGTGGTGCATGTGTCCCCTCAGAGCAGAGGATTAATGTGGAGCACCTCCAACACACCACCCACACACACACACACACCCCCACACACACACACACACACACACACACACACACACACACACACACACACACACACACACACACACACACACACACACACACACACACACACCAAGAATGCCATGCTGATCTGCTCAGAGACAACGGGAGGAGGGGTGAGGAAGGGTTCAAACCCCCTTCCATAAATTCTCCGTCTGCATCTATGGAGAAGAGGGAGAGAGAGGAAGAGACTGGAGGAAGAACCAGAGGTGGATGGAAGAAGGGAGGAAGAGAGGAGAGTAAAATAATAAAGATGTAAAACAAGAGTAGACCTTCCACACACACACACATATTGTGGACAGCCTAACCACAACCTTATCCTTAACATTAACCAGGAGCTCAGACATGACATTTTGTGACGTTAAGACCGTGCTTTGGCCCCATTAGGTCTACTTGTCCATAAGTGTTTATGGTGGAAAGGGTCCAGAAGAGGTACACACACACACACACACACAAAGAGTTATGCACTCATTAGTTCATTAGCAGCAAATAACTGTTCCGGTTATCATTTTTCACACATCACAGCTTCTTACTCATGATGCCAGACGAAACCCCCCCCCACACACACACAAATACACACACTTGCACAAGCATGGAGTTGTGTGTGTATGTGTGTGTTTGTGTTGTCTGGATGTGCCGTGATAGAACCGGCAGCAGCCTACATACACTCTTATACAGCAGCTGTCTGAGCCATGGTCTGTGGTAAAGCAGCACTGACACTCAAGTCAAGTGATCATCAAAGTCAATGGGGTTCATCCTCTGAGGGTCATGAACGTCTGAAATCATTTCATGGCATTTCATAAAATTTCAGTCTGGACCAAAATGGCGGCTTGACATTCCCTAAAAACCATCTCCTCTCACCCCTCCCAACCTCCATTCCTCCAGCTGGTTGCCTCACTGTTCAAACCCTCCCTGCCTCTGTGGCCCCTCCCTCCACATTCCACTTAACCCCAGTGTAACAACCCCGGCCCACCTTCTTGACACCACACATTCCCAACAAACATAAAAACACCTCCCACCCACCCCTGGGGAAGAGGTGATTGCAGGGTAGGGCATGTTGAGACAGGCGGATAAGGCCAGACCATCATCTTGAGGCCAGATAACCTCCCGTCTCAGAGCAGACGGCGTGGCCCCTCACTCTGACGCGGCCGTCTCTGCACCACAAATAATGAATCACTCTGACCGAGCAGACTTTGAACGAGCTCGAGGAGGTGTGAAAAGTAGCCGTTTCTAAAATAAAACCACTTTGTTTGCTCTGTGACAGGCCTGTAAAAAAAAACAACTGTCTTTTACGTCGGTGAACGGAGTGACACAATTTCCCCACAGGGAAGTTTCATCAAAGATCCAGAAGCAGATCAACCTCTTGCCAGTTATTGGTTGTATCAAAGCGGCTTTGCAGATGCAGAATGAGGGGTCGAGTTAAATTTGGAAATCTGGATCGTGGAAACTCAGCGGGGGATTTTGACATTATTATTTAAGTCATCCGTGTCATTAAACCCTGACAGAGCATCCAGAGCAGCAAAAAGCCTCCGACTGAAATCATTTATTTTCGGCAGTCCCAGCAGAGCACTCAAACTTTCTGCAGCCTACACGCCTTATGAAATAACTATCAGCTGTGCAAACTGTAAGGAGCAGACACTCCTCCTGGAAGAATGTGAGGGCGACATTTCCCCCCCCCCCCGAAACCGCACATGTGCTCCAAGATGGAAAAACATGTGTATAAATGCATGCAACCTACACACATAGCCACCCACACACACACACGCCTGCAATATTACTGAGAGCAGCAGCTCAGAGTGTTTCTGAGGAAAGGAAAAGGTCAAGTGCTCCCATGTGAGACGTTGATAGACTTTTAAGTTCTTATCGTGGCTGCGAGCACAATTCACTTCCAGGCCATGTTCCTCCTCCTTTTATTGGTTTGTTATTCACATGGCCTTCGTAATCTACTTCCATTGAATTATGTCATTGGATTTACAGGTATTTGGTGATAACTGGTCACAAATTGGATCGATGTGAGCAGTGCTGCTAAAGCCGGGACTAAAAAGTCACACAATGTTCATGAGACATTTTTCAATAACACTTTCTAAACTATGTCTTTGAATATTATTTGATCTAATTAACCGGTAACAGTCAGTATCAGCAGGACAAAGTGATTATTCTACAGAAACATTGGAGTTTCTGTTTAAAAAGGTTGTAAAGTTAAAGTCAAATGACCCACTGGATATTGGATGATTGCTAATATTGTTGTCATGGGGTAAAATCTGAGCAACTCCACTTTCTGCGCTGATTATCATCTGTAATATAATATCCTGACGTCAGCTGGTGAATCACAGGCTGCTCTATTTGTGCCAAACATTCTCCTGCTCCACTGTTTCAAATGGGAAGTTGTGGTACTTTGTTTTGTCTCATACGATAAAAAGATCTGTTTGGAGAAAACAAGAGATTTGAGAACACTGGAAAATTGACAGTTTATCAGCTCATAGACAAAAACGCTTAACCGTGAAAATGATCAGTGAAAGACTTGAATGTCAGTAGAGTGCATAGCTCCTCCAAAGTCCAACAGTCCCCTCAAATTCATTCAAGCCACCAAATCTAACACACTGAGAGATATCAGTCCTCTAAATATGTTTTTTTCATCAAGATCCATTAACAATTCCCTGTGAGAAAAAGGTCCCATCTCACATTGTCAAATAAAATTATCAAAAAAAATCCCTGGATCCACAACAAAAGTCAAGGAGCTCTTTCTTGGCCTATGTCCCATCCTTCCACCACGTTTCAAGAAAATCTGTTCAGTAGCTTTTGAGTAATCCTCCTGAGACGAAACCAACTACCTCAACGGTCAGGGACCTCCTTAGTGGTCAAATGAGTTCAGGTGATGTTGACATTAATTATAAAGAAAGAAAAACCACATCCACTTAACGTCAGCTCTGCAGTGTTGTGCTTTTTGTGTTGTGTTTTAGTAACTTTGGGGGAAAACCCAACAAAACAAGATCAAGCCTCTGAGTTTCCTCCAAACCACACAGTCATAATTTCTGTAATGAGTCTTTGGAGAGAGAAAGAGGAGGAAATGAGTGCATGGGTGTATGTGTGTGTGTGTGTGTGTGTGTGTGTGTGTGTGTGTGTACTAGTCTCTGTTTGTGTGGGACAGAGAAAGTGAAAGACTGAGAGGGAGAAAAGAGTGTGGGAGCAGATGCAGGGAATGAAAAGCCAGCTCTGGGTAAAGTGGAGAGCAGGTGACGGGGAGCTTGTGTGTGAGAGTCTGGGAACAGACGCTGGTCTTGCATCCCTGCAGCCCATCTCGGCTTGGCACAGGCCGCGCTACCTCCTCGTCTCCAGCCCCCCTCAAAACATCTTAACCACGGCCCAAACAGGCTGGCAGCGAAGCAAAGCACTTCTACTTAACCATATCAAAGTCAGGCTGGCGCGGAACTGAAAGAGCATTTTGCCCTGAATAAAAAAAACTCCTTCTTTTCACTTCTCCCCCCTTCTGAAGCAGCATGAAGAGCCGGGAGGAAAGCCGCACTGCAAGCTGCATATTTATTTGCTGTTTTTGTTTTTATTTTGAAAGTGCTGTGGAATTGGCAGAGAATAAAGGACCTGATTTCTTGGGGGGGAGACCTGTTTTGATGGAGGACATGCAGCTGACGAGAGCATGTGTAGCTGGGCTGGCAGGATTTAAAAAAAAGGAGGAGATCTCAAACCATCACTTTTCTCCAGGTAGGTTCCTGTGGTTTTTTCAAAGCCCAGAAAAGAAGAAGTCATCTGCAGACCATCTGGCACGAGGAACTGTCTCCTGTCACTTCAGACAGTTTTATTTCACTGCTGCTGTGTTTATCTGCTCTGGTTCAGCTGGCACCTCCACTGTAGCTGTGACCACTGCACAAAACATGACATGGAAAAAAAACCCCAGATGCCCTTTGACCCCTAAACAAACCTGGAGGGCCTTTGTTTTTATTTTTATTTGTTTATCCCAGACCTGGCTCTCTCACTTTTCACATGCATGCAGCATCACAAGTGTGGGTGTGTGTCTCAACAGGGAAGTACACACTCACACGCACGGATGCACAGGCACGCACACACTGACAGGAGCTGCACAATAACATTTTCTCCCATTCAAACTTGCATCACGTGTCTCCTGCAAACACAGAAACGACTTGAATGGCAGAGATTGCTCACAGCACAGCATCAATCAGGAGGGACGCACTCAAACACTCCTCATGTGGACTGAGTTGCAAATATTACATCTCAATCTTTTATGGTTTTATTGCAGCTTTTGAGCTCCGCTACTTTATGTTCAGGATATTAAATTATGCAAAGATCACCCTCATGCAACTTATACCGTTTAATGCGTGATCCTGTGCGATCTGTGAGATTCATAGAAACTCGACTTTAAAGTCAAATTGTTGGCGTTTCTGTGGGTTTCTCCTCCATTCAGTGGCAACGCCGGTGAAATCAGTTCACGCGTGGCTCAGATCCACTAACCCACTGCCCCGGAGAACAAGCTTTTCCTCCCCTACAGCCTGGAGATACGAGTCCCTCCCTGGATGAAGCGACCCCACAGTCTCCACACCTCTCCAGCTCGTGTTCAGCTCACCGGGCCTGGGTTCAACTCACCTCTCCAAAACTTCACTCCAGCGTCTCCTCAGCGGCGCCTCAGCCCTTCTACCTGCGCCGCTCCATCCGTGCGTAAAAGGGGGGGGGGGGAAAGTGCGCTCGCTGCTCTTCAATGAGCAAATAAATAAATAAAAAGAACAGAAACTCTCAGTTCCGGAGAGGATGAACCGATCGCCCAAAACGAGCGCCGGCTGCCGGTCGTTAGTTCCCCGCTCTGAGCCTCCGAGCAGCGGATCGTCCTCCACAACAGACACTGGCTCCACTCTCACTGCCTCCGGTTTGTGTTTGCTGCGCTCCTCCCGAACAATGGCGAAGCCAATGGAAGGCTGCGGGTGTTACAGGGGGGGCGGGGTCACTCTGTTTTTGTTGAGACCCCCCCCCCCCTCATCCTCAACTCTCCCTTGTGTGAGTGGTGGGTTTGCGTGTGCACGTGGATGTCCGTGAACGAGCCCTGAGAACATGGCTTGTGGAGGGTCCTGACTCTCTTTGTCTCTCCATCAAATTCAAATCCATCACATAAGCTATATTCTTGCATAACATGTTACTATCTGCACCGATTGTGTTTTTCCTACAGAAATACTGAATCAAAATAAAGTAAAACATGTATTTTAGGTTCGCACAGTCTGAAATACAATAGTCCCCTAATTAAACCACATTTAAATTCACTGGATCCAGATTTTTAGTTTTGGATTTGCAGAAAAATCAGTGAAAATGTTGCAAAACACTCACAACGTTACAGAAAGTGACAAAAACATTCCTGTATCTGTGCTTTGATCCGGATCTGCACCAAAATGTATTGGCTTGGCCCACATGGAAATCAGTGGAGTGGTTTTTGTGTAATCCTGCTGACAAATAAAGGCAGGTGAGGTAATAAAATAAAATGAAAACAAGTGTCTGACTGTATTATCTTTAAATATCCTTCTATTTATAAAGATGTTTATCCAAGTGGTGTGAAAAGCTATTAGAACCTGACATCAAAGCTCTTCGAGGATGAATAAACACTCAAGAATGGCACTCAGAGCACATATCACTGCCTGGGCCCAACAGTCCGCTCATATTCAATCAAACTGCACCACCAGGATCCAGCATAGATCTCACAACGTTAAAGAAAGTGGAAGACGTGTATCTGCCCATTTATCCGGATCCACACTAAATTTGATTATTTCTTGCCCCACATCACATTCTTCCACCAAGAACATTGTTTCTGCAGTTAGTGCTGTTTTTCTGCGGTCAGACAAACAACAATGAAACATAATGTCCTTGTGACTGTCAAGAGTAGAATGTAAAGTCGACTCAAACCCTCAACTTGGATCGAAAAAATGAAAATACTGAACTGAAAATAGAGATATGACATGACCTCAGTCTCTGCTGCTCACGCATACATTGTGAGTTGGTGCGGCTCCGGGCGTTAGCTGGTTTTTCTCTGCTCTACAAGTTCAGCCTGAGAGGTGAATCCCCGTCTGAGCAGCAGATTTAACCAGCTGTCACCTCATGTCTCTCATATTTGTCTCTGTATGTGGACGGCAGTGGGGACATTTTTAGCGGTTGAGAACTAATACATTATTACACATATTTTTAGCTTTGTAGGTTTTAATTCACCTCTTTTACGTTCACTTGGACAATTAACCCAACTTTTAAAATGAGTTGAACTTTGACACCTGAGCTCATTCTGCTACAAGAACCTGTACACGGAAAAATAAAAGTGTTACTCTTACGTGTTCATGTATTGACAGGATGTGAAAACGACAGCGTGATTAGGCACCTTAACAACAACAGTGGCTTTTTCAAATCAGTTCGCCTCTAGTGGGTTTACAGCGATTGCTTTTCCCTGGAAGGAAGCGACAAACAAATTGAATTATACGCGGGGAGAACCATGAAAAAGACAAACGCCTCCGTCTTCAGAGCTCCGAACGGCTGGAAACACACAGGTGCTGCCCTCAGAGCGCTGCGGCAGAACACATTTCTGCAGGGCGGCTTGTGAAGAGTGGCTCGTCTTGAAGTGGCCCTGCCAGCATAATTGGCCTCCATAAGTGGATATGCTGTTGCCGCTGAGTCCATACAAATCCAATTCAGCTCGGCCTTCCACGAAGCAAAGGGAGCAGAAAATGGCTTGTCCCTTTTAATCCATCAGTTTGGTAGTAGTAGAGGAAGGGATTTCATAATGACTCGTTGATATGATTAATCTTGTAGTGAGTGTTTGGGGATTTTCATGCAGTCACCCCTGGCTTTAGTGTGGCGACACAGCATGAAAAATGTGGTCCCTTTTTCACTTTCTCACTAAAAATGATTTCTTTTAGAATTGAGACCACCTCAATTGAAATACCAATATAGACTTTGTCCTTAGAGGGTTGTCGGTGAGGAAAAAAATGCAAATAACGTAACAGCTATACAGCGACACCTGCACTGAGTGGGAGGAAATGGCTTCAGTTCTGTTGGGATATACAAGAGGTGGAAGGATGGAAAGAGTCAAAGCTGTGGAAACTCCACTGGTTGGTGATGATCATGAGATGTAGCTGAAATTCAGTGTCGAGATAGAACAACAGTGTTGAAACATTTTGCAATGTTAAAGAAAGTGAAACAAAAATTCCTGGATCCGCACAAAACTGTAACAGGTTCTTACCTGCCATATACGGCGTCCTTCCACCATGTGGCGTGGAAATGCATTCTGCTGTTTTTGTGTAACCTTGCTACAAACAGACATACACACTAACAAATAAACCGACAGGGATGAAAACATAAAATCCTTGGCGGAGGTAAACAAAACAGACACCCTATTAGACCTATGGTGTCTTTTTTCACTACTTCAGGCTGTGAATGGTCCACTCGTGGTTCAGTTCTTCTCTGTAGAGTCAAACTTGAATGTTTTATGATGAAATGAAACATTCAGTGAACTCTGTAGGCTTTACATAAGCCCCTCAGCTAACTTTAACACACACACGCGCACGCACACACTTACGTGCACACCCACGCACACTCCTCTTTCTTCCTGCTAGACTCTCAGCTGCTGAACAGCTCAGCCTGTAATTATGCCTGTCATCAACAGCCCCTGACTAGCGGCTATATTTACTGGGGAACCTGTGTGCACATACACACTCCCTGCACACAAACACACACACGTAAAGTGATGACTATCCACACAGGACAGCATAACACACACACACACACACACACACACACACATTTGCATGCACATACAACTATTTATAGATGTTCCCAATCAAAATCACAGGTAATTTCGCATTGAGTTCTCAATCATTTTCTCAGGTATAATTTCACTCTGGCTCGCCCTCTGTTTCCCGAAAGAAATTAAACTCTATATTTTTAGTAACATCCTCCTTTCTCACTCGTCCTGTTTTCAGTTCAAAGAAATTCCCAATGAGATGAAAGGAAAAGTGACTTTCATGTAATTCAGTAAATGTTTGTATTATGATATTCCTTACAGCAATTTGTGGTAGAAATACTATTATCAAAGAAACTCTACAGTACTTGCAAATAATCTTTGTAATCTGTAACAAAGAACACAGAGGCAAATTAATAACATTATTTAACAACACCATCTCTTATGTAATAACTGCAACTTTTAACCATTTTAATGTGTTCTTTCCTTTCCCAAGAAACAATGAATAAAACAGTTGCCACATGTCAGAGATGATTTTTTGAAAGAAGTTATGAATGAAACCAACTCCCACTGACCTCCCAGCAGTGCGCTTCTTTTTCCTCCACACCAGCAACAACTGCAGTTGGTCGCCACCATCGACCTCCTGCTCCACATGTGGCGCGGCATTTAAACCTCTTCGGTCGCTCGCTCAATCTCCAATCTCCAAGTCTTAGCATTTACAGAATCCCCTTCATCCAAGCGCTTTACTTTTTTACTCCTTTTCTCTTTTCATTTTCACTCTACATTTCCCCTCTCTGCGTGGCTGTCAACGTCTGACCACTAAACCAGGGTGAGTCAGGAAGGCCACATGACTGGAGGGCAGGGAGGTCAAGGCTGAGGGATGTATAGGCACAGCTGACGATGTGTGTGCATGTGCACGTGTGTATGTGTGTGTGTGTGTGTGTGTGTGTGAGGGGGGGGGGGGGTATCAGAGTGAGAGTTTGTGGCTCTAAAATATCAGAGGAACATGCTGAGTCCCGCCTCTTCTCAAGTTACTAGCCCAGTTAAGTTTGCCTCATTGTTGGACTTAGCCTGAATCCAACTTAAACATTAAGAAACACTTTGTGAACATTCACAAGTGTGGAGGTGTATTTCTTTTTTAACGACGATAAAAGCTTCTAGTTGCACGTTGTCCTGCGTGTCTCTGACTCAGAGGTGAACCAATTACAGGCTGTGCCTGCCTCTGTGCTGTAGCTGTGCTTTGGTCCGTAATAACAGGTTCCTTTTGCAGGGAGAGAGGAGCTTTGACGCACATGATAGACCTGCAGACTGCAGGTGTGTGGCAAATGCTAATATATCATTTCACTCTTCATTACACACAGGAACTTAAAAACGCAATATATATTTATAAGTATTTTGCTTCTAAGCTTTTATAAAATTTGTTTCTGGCTACAGTGATAGATTAAAGCTGCACTAACCAATATCTTACAAACAAAAATCTATGCAATATGAAAATATGATTAAATGCCTTATTTCTTAGAATCTAAATCAGTAAAATCAAGAGTAACACACTCGTGACCTGCTGCACAATAAACTCAGCTCCTTCCACCAGGTGACCTCTCTATGAAGAGTCATGGGTGGTCTGTTACGTCCTTATTCTGAACAGGGTGACCTCATTGCGAGAGAGGTTCTAAACCACTCAGTGTAAACCTTGCACGCCCAGTGTTGCCAGCAGCACAGACTGCCATGGTAACCACGCGGGAACGGTAAAGGAAAGGTTAGCAGGACTGTCATCGTAGACACGAGCCACATGTAAACATCTGTGACCAGAAAAACTGAGACGTGTTAACACTTAAGGCTAAAACCTGTCTGCAAAGACAGAATTGAAGAAATAAAGATTTCTTCTCTTGCGTCATCTGGATTACTGGATGTTGCACCATTAAAAATTCACCTCTTCCTCTTTTTTTCTTCCCTCCTGTTCTTTCTCTCCTTTTCAGTGAAAGCTGCAGAAAATAATAATAGTTGAAGTCTTTTTGGCTGAAGTAGGTCAGTGGAGCCAACTGTCAGAAGCAGGAAAGAGAGATGCGGAGCAGCCAGCTACCGTAGGTCCCCTCGGGTCAGAGCTATTCCCAACACAGAGATGCACAAACTACACTACTACACTGTGTGTGTGTTGCACCGCTGTTGACAGAGACGTCATATGTGGTCAGACATTGGAGGTGGATGTGTGGGCGGACTGTCAGTGTATTAGCGTTCAAGATGCAAGACAACGCTTGAGTGTGTGTGAGAGGTTAAGAGGGGGATGTGTCACTGCATGTGTTTGTATGTGTGTGTCTTATAGCAGGGCAAATGGATTAAGTCAGTTTTAGATCATTCTCCAAGATCTGGCAGTGACCTCTTTATCTCTAACACTGTTCATCCTGTCCTACATGTCCACTGCTGCTCTGATATCAGATGTACACGTCCACTGACAGACATTATCACCCTCAAAATCACAACGTCACTGACGAGCCCGTTTCCGACCGACAGAGAGACGAGGGGCGAGCTACTGTATCTGCGTGGCATAAAAGTTGAGCTCAAGTTGACAGACAGCAATAAACATTGACTAAATTATCGCCGAGCCAGACCACCACACTGCTGCACTGAAGTGTTCAGCTGCAGGGAGAGCTGTTTAAGAGCTTGGTACAATCACGGCACATATTTGAACTGCAGCACATATACTGAAAAAAGCAGAGTCGTGTTCAGCGATGAAAGGACTTTCACCTGGGAAATACCCTGACATTAACCTCAGTGTAGGTGTTTGATCTAGAATTGTTATTAAGGAGAGTAAATATCAAACCAAGAGAGAGGTTTCCCTCAAACGCTCTGTGTCTGAGCAAATAAGCTTGGTGGCTAAAAAAACATGCTAACATACAGAAATGCCATTTAGTCTAATATTATTGACATAACATTTTGTAATATGGGGTGAGGTATCGTGTATTCTTTTTGAAATGCAGCTTTACATCTAGAAAAATTTACTTCTTGTTCAACTATGAGTGAAAGGCCAGATAGTATTTTACACTTCAGTCTAAAGAGGTCATATGCTAACTATCTAACATGTTATTAATTACTATTAACATGCATATAATTATATGATATATGTTGTTTTAGTCCGTTTGAGAAACATCCACTGCAATTGGAAAATGCTTCTTATAATTAATTAGATCATTTGGGAAATGCATTATTATTATTATCAAAAGTGTCTTTTACACACAATACATTTCGATCTTAGTTAAATCATTTTCTTGTACACATGCAGTAGCCCATATGTAAACATGTAAAGTCATCATGATTCTTTGTGCAGATAAATAATTTCCCTCCCAGCTTTCCAGTCGGTAAAGCAGGACTGTGATCCTGAGCCTCTGTGGGCACCATGTCGGCTCAGACGAGGATACAGTTTCCTGGGGTTCGCCACGCAAGACATGTACAGACAAGAGACTGGGAGAGAAATTGAGACTGAGAGGATTTGTGAAATCTGACCTGGCTTCTAATCTTGCAGCCTTTTACTCGAGTATCTCAGGCTAATGCCCTGTTTGAGGGTGCGTGGTGCAGGTATATGTCCCTGTTTCACCCTCCAGGCGAGAGTTGAAAGCTTGTACTGTAGAATTGAGACAGACATCAGCATGATAATATAATGAGGTCTCCCCAGAGCTCATATTTGAGTGTGTGATTTGATTAAAACGTACTTAAAGTGAAATAGAGATGTAACTGTGTGGCTGCAGCGTTCAAACTCCCACATTAATCCTTTCTCTTTAGCTAGCATGAGCATTTTAGCATAGGATTGGTTAATTTAATTGTGCTCTAACCAGTCAGATGTCAGTTAAGTTTCCATTTGAATGGGTAATTGGTCACCAAACGTGTAATTTACAGCTCAGTATCAATTCTGGTAGGCTAGCCAAACAAATGCTGTGTGTTTACACACTAAAATGTGTTGTATTTGGTTTACACTGCTTATAATGTTGTGTTACTCTATACATTTTAAGGTGTCGACCTAATATGTTATGATTTGGCACAAATTGAATTGAATGGAATTTTATTTATTTTTATTTGTTTGTTTTTTGCCATGTAATTTGTGAAGAAATACAAATAAAGTTATTATTCATATTATTATGAATGCCTTATGAGACCTGGGTTATATAGCTTAACTATTAGCCACAGGTTGTACAAATTAACTTTCCAGAATGTATATGTAGCTCAGTTTTAGCCCAGATCTTTTCTTGACATCTTGTTTCTGTTCTTACTATTTGTTGCAAGAAAAAGTTTCTGTTCGAAATGTGGTGTCTCCTTTAACATAAGCCTACACCCTGTGTCAAGCCTTTACATATTCAGGTTTATTTGCTCTCTCTTTAACATCTCTGGTGTTGTTAAGCTGAGAACATTAAAGAAAAGCTGAGGCGGCAAAGTCTGGCGTGACGCCTTAAAAAGTAAGGCGAGGTGAAAACACTACATCAAAGCTTTAATCACATTCAGGTATAAAGTCACCACAGTTACACAAAACCTCTCTTCAGGAATTATTCAAATACGCACCTAAACACAGTCTCAGTGGATTAAAACGTTCTCAAAATCTGCAGAAGGATCTGAGCAGAAACTCCCATAGAATCTAAGTGAGTGACATGTCATCGCACCGCAGTTAGTGTTCAAAAAGCCAACCAAAAAAAAACCAAACAATGGCTGTTGAGCCCAGCAATTAGTGGTTTTGTCATGTAATTGTCAGTCAGAGGAGGAGTGGAAATGCATCGTATTGCTCAAGGGACAGGAACAATATGAGACATTCCTGCACGAGAGCAGATAAACACTCTTATCAGATGACAGGGATTCAGTCCAGTTTAACACGTGAAAATGCAAAGCGGAGACATGCAGCGCTTCTAAAAGTCTCTCAAGGCCGACCTGTCAACCAAAGAGCTATTTCGTATCTGAGTCTAAATATAATTCAAGGTGCTGCGAGGAATTCTGACAGTATTAATGGCCGGGGCATTTCCTGGAGCGCCTCGCTTGTAACTCAAAGCAGCTCTTTATGCTTTCTGACCTGACCCGGTAAGTCAAACACTGGTTTATTTGGACACCAAACACAGACCCTGTTTGACCATCGATCTCATTTTCAACTGTATTTTTACTGTCATTAAAGCCTCACTCCTGCAGCTCTCCTCTGAGGCACACTAGTCTCTTGTCCTTTGCTTCGCATGCTGCTTGCTACTTCTCCGCCGACCACGTGGGTAAACTAGCAGACAAAAATCAGCCTCTTTGATTTACACATGAGGGGGAGGGAGTTAAAGAAGCCATTGTGTTTAATTTGGTCTGTTTTTCCATTTCATTTGGTTCGGCCATTTCTTTTTCTGTGGAATCTTTTGAGATTGTGTGCATGTGTGGTAAAGTGTGATAACAAGGGAAGAAAGCAGAGTTTTGTTTGTGCTAATGTGTGTATAACTACTTAAGGGCTCTGACTGTGTATTCTGTGTGTAAAACCATTCAGGTGAGGAGGGGGTTCGTGCAGAGGTTGTATTGCAGGGACTTATGGGTAATCATCAGGGGTGGGCTGAGACTTGCAAGGAGCTGAGACCCTCTGAGTTAATACAAAAGCTATCTGTGGCAAACAGATTGTCGATATCCATAAAATGCAAGTGAACAATTGGTGTCAAACATCTCAATTCAATTACATTTGTGTGATTTTCGTATGTTCACACTCTCTTATACAACTGGACTCTAGTCTATGACCTCGAAGCTTGTGAAAATCTTCCAAAAACCCCTTGAATAACTCCCAAATGTACGTCAGTCACAGCTGCCTGGTGAGCCCAGTGACCTTAAAAGACTAAATGCTCATCTGCATCAAAGCATCTTTAAACGGACATTTGACCCAAATAACAAAAGCAAACAGTCCCAATCCTAATCTCACCCTCTAAACCTTGGTTGGTTCTCCAACAGGAGAACAGCTTTCAAAATAGCTTTCAATGGGCTCAACACCAAATACTAACCAGTACCTATATGAACTGCTGGAAAAATGTGAGCTGTGGTTCAGAGGAACGGAACCAGAAAACCTTCTTCCAGGATGAACTCCAAATTTATTCCACAATATAAAACAGCATAAAAACATAAAAGCCAGTGAGCCACCTGAAAAGGCTGCTATGGCTGTGAGATGTGTGCAGAAACAGCACAGCACGTCTTATCGCAGCTGAGCATGCGCCACCAATTCTATCCCATTAGAACCTATTGTCACTGTGAATGCAGAGCTGACAGCTAATGCGTCTGATCTGCTCCCTTTTAACTCTGAGGTCAGGCCACATGAAGGTTATGCTTATAGCAGTCGTGGAAATGTAAAGTGTTGTTATTGTTTCGTGGCCTCTAGCTTTTAACGTTGCACTCAAAATTGTATTCTGTGCATTTCACAGCTATTTGTGCACTGCCACACACTCACCACACACAAGAACATTATTGCATGACATAACATCAGTGATTGTTTTACTTTGCTTGCAAATGCTAGCAAGCTAACAGGAAAAACTAAGATGGTGAACACGGTAAACATTATATTTACTAAACAACAGCATGGTGTACATGCATGTGAACATATTAGCATGCTGACGTTAGTATTAACTAGTCGCTAAAATGCTGACTGACCCCTAAATGAAACCCTGTTACAGGTTACATGTCAATAAAATGTTGTTCAATCTAATGTTGTTTAATTTGAATGTCTGGCTTTGAATCTAACTTCTGTACTTGAAATGGAATCAGTTCAACACTAAATTCTAATCTTGTGGAGAGAGCAGCTCAAAGATTTGCATTTCCACTAATAATGATGATTCAGAAAGAAAATAGGCCAGTGGTTGTAATTATTCAACACAGAATACACAGTTGAATTTCCATGACTGATCCAAAGAGCTAATTAGAACATAAAATATACGTGATCCATATTCTGCAACCTTCAGCTGTGTCTATGAATAAACACACTGTTGCCTGCCGGCCAGCCTATGTGCTTGGATCCGTGCGCTGTGATTGGCTGGTTTGTGGCAAAGAATCATCTGGTTGTGTAGCTCCTGGATGTGTTGTTTCGAACATCACGTCTCAGTCAGAAGTGGGTCAGTGGAGGCATTAACATACATTACACACCAAATGATGCAATATGAGGGAATATCCTCCTGCTGTCCACTCGTCATGTGAGGAGCTGCTGCGGAGCAATGAAAGCCTGAGTGGAGCTTAGACATTTACTGCATGTTAAACTCTATCAATACCACGGTGCTGTAATGTGCACAGTGCAGGCAGTGCAGGGGACTATTTCTTTAATTTTTTCAGTTAGTTTGACACTTAAATTGTTCTACAGATTAAACAAAAAAATGTGAACACAAACAATTGTGAGCTTTACTTTATATATATATATATATATACTGTACTATACTACTATAAGTTACTGCTGATTCAGCAGTTTCCTCCTATTTTAGATTCATTCTGTACGAGAGTGTTTTTTCTTCTATTTAAATCTACTGCCAGACAGCAGATAAGTTTATTACCTAAAATGGACGCGGCTATGACTCAGGAGGTAGAGCGGGTCGTCCACTATCTAGAGGGTCAGCAGTTTGATCCCAGTATCGTGAAAATGTGTCTTCAGGGGAGATACTGAACCTCAAATTGCCAATGATGGCTGTGCTGACAGTCTGTGAGATGTGTGAAAGCGAAAGTGCTGCACATAGACACAAACCTGTTCTATAAAAGTGCTTTGAGTGGTCATCAAGACTAGAAAAGATTGATATAAATACAAACCATTTACCGTTGAACAAAATGTCAAACTACTCCCTTACATTGAGGAACCTTTAAACATAAATGACACAGAAGGACGTGAAGCATTACAATACACTTCTGGTCAGAGACAAACTAATTAAAAGATATTGTACATTTACCCTTTTTCTGCCTGTTTCTTCTACCTGTAAATAATCATTATTCAAGCCCTGCTGACTGTTGCTACTGCTCATTATTCCTCCTGGGAACAACTGACCACAGGTTAGGACTACAGCTGGTTTTTAAAATAACAAACACTCATGCACTAAGTACATATTGAAAAGGTTTTTCTCTTGTGCCGCATAATACTTGGTTAAAAACATGTGCCTGTTACACAAGAACGCCCACACTGCCGAGGGCACGGCTCCTCTCGGTTTCTAAAAAGGGTAAAAGTTGAAAATCTGATATTCAAACTGTGCACATGCAGAGCTGCTGCAAAAAAGGGGAACTGGAGACAAAAGGTGTGAAGACCTCATCCCAAGGATTCATCACACGGAGTGTATCAATACTGCATCATGACTTATACTATAGGAGCATACATTTCTATCTTACTCTACAATAAGTTAAATCATTTACTGGTGATTTTTCTTTCTCATCAGTGTGTATCAGAGCCAACTCAAACGTACATCATCAAGCCCACCTACACGGCTGAGTAGATCCCTCAAGGCCACAACCATCACTTTCACTCACTCCTCAACCCTGAGCACAACCACGACTCACGAACCAACCAGTCTGACCGCTCTGTAATCATCGAGCAGCTGCTCTATGCCCAGCAGCCCACCTGTAAACCCACGCCTGATCTCACACTCCACCGCTGACCCTTGGCGAGCTTACCGTCCTCCTGGAACACATCCTCCGCCTCCTCCCGCATCCTCTCATCCAGGTCATCCTCTACAATGTCGGTCATAGCCATCACTATTCCTGTTCTTCCTCCGGTTCTCTCCCCCTCGTCTCCCTCAGCCGACTAACCGGAGCTTCAGAGAGAGCGGCCTGGCTGTAAAATTGAATCGGTTTGGCCTCTTCGCTCCAGGAGACAGTCCGATCACCAGCAGGCTCCTCGCTAGAGCAGGAGAGGACCGGACTGAGCTGAGCTTCAGCTCCCTGCACTAGGATGTGTGTGAGTGTAAATGTGCCAGAAGAAGAAGTGTGTGTCTGTGTGTGTGGGTGAGAGAGAGGACTCCCAGCCACTTTCATTAAGTTTCAGCAGCAGTGCAGATTTCATAACATCCTGTGTAAAGCTGAAGTGAGAATGTGGCGTTCGGAGAGCACTTGTATGAGTAGGTGTCCACATGTGTGTGTACAGTATGGGGAGGGTCATTATGTGAGTGTGCATGTATGAGTGTTTCTGCATGTGTGTGTGCAGGTCCATAACACACAGCACGGCAGTGAGTCAGCTGGAGCGCCTGGTGATTAACAGCAATAATTAGATTTTGTATTTTGAGTCAGCAAGGACATGTAAAAAGGGTGTGAAAATGTGTGTGTGAGTGTGTGTGTGAGTCTGTGTGTGTGTGTGTGTGGCATGAGAGATGTGAGCTTGGCTCTACTTGTCATTCTTTCACAGCTCACTAGGAATCATGGGACCACACTGATTGCTCCCTCTATTTTTTCCACTTGGCCCACATCAAGGAGGCCTCGGCGTCACTGATAACGTCTGATATCTCCATGGTGCTGCTCAGGATACAGTGAATAAACACACTAACCTACCTACTCACATAAAGAGAGTTTTTTATTTTTAGTCACACAGCTCAGCATCTGTGTTTCTATTACCTAAACACAAACAGCTCTGCACACTGTGTGACACCACTTTAACTCTTATTATTAAGTCCATTTGGCTACATACATATATCAATCCTATTTTACATTATTTTATACATGTTAGTGCATTTCCATGATTTGCTTACAAAAACAAATATGGAAACATACTGCGTCCAGCCGTCATCCTTGTTTGGTAACGATAAATAAATTCCTACAAATTCCTGTCATGTGTAATGACAAACTTTCAAGCCAAGCATTCACAGGGAGATTCTACTTTTTGACTATGAGCTTTCTAAGATGTTAGCAACAACCTCAGGAGGTCCACCTACTACTCTCTCTCTCTCTCAAGCTTTTCATGTCCAGTCCTCAATCACTAACAAGTCAGGAAAAGATGAATAAAAAATAAAAAATAAATAAATAAAAAAAAGCAGACTGACAGATTTGTTCTTCCTCCTTTTTACACCAGACCTCCATCCGTCTTCTCTGTGCACTTTCTCTGACTCACATCCCATTTAGACAAACCAATTCCCAACCAAAATAGAAACTAGGCCTCAAGTCAATTCATTAACACTTTTCCCTCAGACTTCCTCTCCCCTGCCGCCGTCTCCCTTTAAGGCTGCAGCTCAAGGGAGTGAAGCTGAAGACAAACTCATTTTCACTGCGGCTCGTCCAGACAATGCAGTTACATCACATTTATCAGGAGGTGGGATGTGGCTCTAAAAACACGTGAAGAACATTCACCCCGGGCTGAAAGGTGTTCTGAGCAGTTTAACAGCTGTTTTGAAATAATTATGAGAATGAGGCGAGAAACAGGTTTTTGTTAGGTGTTTAGTTATACTGGTTTGACAGAGAGTGTTAGAAAAAGATAAATATGATTGCACCATGCTCCAAAACAAACTGTTGCTTCTAAACATGAATAATGGTAAAAACGTTTTCCATGTATAATAATGCATGTGTGCATAACATGTGTGCATTAGCTGGAATTGTTCCTTTCCAAGCGAAAACAGTTCATCTCTGTGAGCCTACATGGAGAAAAGTGTAGGAGCTTGCAGGCGAGGCAACCGGCACGACTCTATATCAACTATATGCACTTCAAGCAACTTGATTGGTTCCTGCAACTCCTGCTGAGAAGGAGATTTGAAACAGAGACAAAGACACTTAGTTGTTCAACATACAGAAGAAACTCCAACAACAGATTAATTGATGAAGAAAATAGTGATTAATTGCAATCCTAATGGAACGAGTCCACTAACTTGAACGACTGTAAAGAAACCTTTGAGGTTAACCCCTGGTACGACCCTTTGAGCGACCCCTGAAATAGTGTCCTAATGGTGGCAGCCGTACCAACCATGGTCGTCTTAATAATAAACGGATTAAACTAGCAGCACCGCACCAGACATTTGTCGCCTTGGTAACAATAGAAAATACACAGTTCAGCTTATGGAAAGGTCATAGTTTGGTTATGTTTGGACACAAAACCATTTGTTTAGGTTTAAGCTTAAAATGGCTTAAAAATACATTTGTTGCCATGGCAATAATAAAACTTGGTTAAGGTTGTGGAACAGTCACGTGTCAATGAAATAACATAAGACTGGTCTCACATAAGAAACAACCGCTGTTTGTTTCTTATGTGAGACCAGTCTTATGTTATTTCATTTTCATCGCTTGCGTTAAAGTCAATCTACTGATGCAGGCTTTGTCGCTATAAAGTACGTCACCTGACTTTCCTGCTTTACTCCTGTCATAATTAATGTGGCCATTAGAGGTCACCCAACAAGAAAACCTAACTATGGTGGTCGTGACAAGCAGCTGCACCAACGAATAATGACGAATAAAGTATGGATGGAAACATAGTTCAAAGGTTTTCACTGATTCAAAATGAGCGTTGATCAAGGGGAAGCAGGAACAGGAAACATATAAAGTGGTGTAATAAACTGTACAAAAGAACAATTAGAACCAAATAGAAGGGAAATAATTCCCGCAAATTTTAGCTCTGACTTGCAAACAGAGCTACAATAAAGATGCTTAGAATTCGTGCTGGAACAGCTATAATTAATGATCGCAATCTGGTGGTTCACAGCAGACAGCAGGGACATTTTGACTTTAGTGATCTGATCCTCGAAACAAGATGCTGCGAGAGAGAGTCACTGCAGGGCCACAAGCAAGCAAACACAGAGCACACTGATACAGGCAGAGCAAAGCCAACCAATGCAGAAACGTCCCACTCCCATCTGTTCACTGCCTTCACTGTCACATGCTCTGGTGACTGTACCACGATTTTTGTGCAATGTTATGTTATTCGCAGTAAAAATAGACTACAAGCAGTTGTGGAAATTTCTCAAATCAAGTATTTACAGACATTTCTCCAACTTCTTCCCCTCAGCAGCCGCTTCTGACCAGGAGCTACTTTACAAGCAGCCGAGCCAGAGAACGGGGTCATGTTCAGGCTGCGTTCACCGTGCTGCATTTCAATGACTGGGTACATTGTTGTACAAGTGGAGAAAACCCCCTGCTTTGGGAAATGCAAACGCATGGTGCTGGGATGCTAACACACAATGCCTCCCGCGCACACACAAACACACACACGTCCATATAGTAATACTTCACATTCACACACAATGTCACCAAAGTGACACGTACACACACACACACACGTTTGTTACTCCTGCACTGCAAAGAGCAGCACAATCAGACCCGCTCGGTACAATGGTGTTGTTTGAATGGGGTCAAACAATGGAGCTCTTTGGCATCTGAATCGAGCCAGATGATGAGTGTCCCAGGAGGCTGAATAGGCGGCTTCAGCCTCCTACACACTCGCTCCTCTGGCCCTGACAATATGCATCAGTGTGCCGCCCGCTACTGTAGACGACAATATCAGTCATTAGCATGGGAGCAGCAACTCATCCGCGTCCAGGCTAATTCTATGGTGCTAGCTAATTTGCAAGCGTGCAGCCTCTTGCACGGATGCTCCAGTTGTCATAAAGCAGCTACGAGAAAATTAGAGAAAGTCATTAGCATTAGACGATTGAAATCCTGCATTTGAAACTTCATTGTCCTGGAATATAAACAAGCCAAAATGTACACAAAACATGAAATCGAGTTAACTCCTTGCAGTTTAGTGTCACAGCTAATTCAGTTTTACATGTAATCACAAGACCCAGATTACAAGGTTTATATTTATCAGATGACTTGGTTTAGAAAAAAGTAACACATGCAGTGTATGTATGAACATTATGCATCATAAAAACAATGTAATAATGTTTATGGTCACTCTCATTCATTTCTGTATTCCAGGGCTGAAGACACCATAGAGGTCACTGAGTTCATGTCCTTGTTTTTTGAGGCTTTCAGCTACACAGAAAGTGTTAATATTCTGTAAATAAAAAATAACTAATGGCTGATTCAAGCATTTTTTCTTTCCAACTCTGTATTTTAAATGTGAGTAGTTTTTAGAAGGGGTAATTTCTGATAACAATGTCATTTCTTCAAGTTTAAATGAGGTTCAGATTAATAATAATTAGATTTATAATCCTGAAAACATTTTTTTAGAGACTTTTCTATTCCTTTCTAAGGTTTCCAATGCATAACATAAGCCTTTTCAGTTAAGAACTGCAGAATGTACATTACATTTCATTTAGCTGATGCTTTGTATCTGTATGTAAATGTACTTGCAGAAACAATCAATCAAGCATAGAAACCTGAATAAAGAGAGTTGAACATACACAACATGCACAAGATATTTCTGCTACACAAAAAGTCAATACGCGACTCCTGTGGAAACTGAATTTCCAAGTACAGGGAACTTCTGCTCCTCATCTCAGAGATATCAGATGAGACAAACCATGACACAAGAGGTCTGAAAGGAAAAAGGACAGAAAAAATGTCCCTGTGGAAAATGGTGCATGGACTTGTCCTCCAGTCAACACACTGGCAGACACATGAAAAAGAAAGGCGAGTGAGAAGAGACCTGTTTGGACAATGTCTCTCTCTCTTACCATTTCCCCTGCACTCTGCTCCCTCCATCCAGGCCACTGTGTCTTTCCCCCCCCTCACTCTAAGAAAGATGACAAAATGGGATGATTGTGAAGGGGTGCCTGGTTACCCTGGTAACAATAATGAGGGCATTGCGTGGTAAATCCAATTTGCCATGGCACTCTCTGACTCATTGGAGGTGCACATGTGTGAGCTTGCGTGTGTGTGTGTGTGTGTGTGTGACAAGCAGCCTGGGATTCAAGTGTCTGATGGAAGACATCCACAATGTACGGTGACCAACCTCTCATGTACTTATGCAAGTAGACACACACACACACACATACAAACACATTGGATTTTGATGCTATTTTCCCAAAACCTGGAAGAGAACAGAATAATCAGTCATAATAAGTGGGTAGAACAAATAAAAGTCGAATAAAACAAAGTACAAACACTGCAAACTGCTTAAAATGCTTCATAAATACCCAGAGTCAGAGGTAACTAATCAGATCATTGTGCAAACAAGAGTGCACCAGAATGTATGAATTTACAAATGAGCCCTGTACAGTTCACACTTCCCAGTTACTCATTTGCATCCTCTGGAAACTGAGCTCCACCCAGACAAGCATGCAGCTTGTGATTGTTTGAATAAACCAACTGGTACGTATACCTACTGTAAGCATATCGATATCTTTTCATCTTTATATGGTTGTAAGTCCTGACTCTGCGGTGCATTATGTCAAAGGATAATCCAAGTGGATGCCTCCTTGTTGGTGTGAAGCCTCCAACTCCCTCTGTGCTGCCACCAATGTCTAATTTTGATCTCTGTCCCTGTCACTCCCTGCCGCTATTGTATTTTGTCTTTTTCCGTTCCACAATCGGATCCCTTTCTCTTGCTCATGAACTCTTTGACGTTCTGTCTCCGTACCCATTGTGCGCATCGGACAATAGCGGCAATACAGCTGCTGCACACCAGCTGTGCAGACTGGCACCGCGGAGACGGTAGTGCCCATGTTGTGGCCATGTGGTGCCCTGATGCTCCCGGGTTCACCTGGAGGGACGGGATTACAGGGAGCTGAGGCACTCATCCGAATGAATCAGACCACGGCCTTATCTGGTCATTTGTCTATGTCACACTGATGTACTCAAGACTATGTGGAGGATGAGCCCATAGAAACTGCTTAATTTCAGGATTCCTTGGCCAATGCTCCGTCCCATTCAGCAAATGACAAGCTTTTTATGTCAGGAGCTTTTTGCAGTGGCTCAAAAAACTAAAAACACAAGATCGAGAGAGTGTGATGGATGTAGCCCATTAAACTGTTAGCCTGCCGAGCTAACTAGCTTACAGCAATCAAACATTTCTCCCAAACCAATAAGCAACATATATGTGCTACTTTGGGTCAGGAAACAGGTAATATTAAAAAAAGACACACTTTCACAATAAACCAGCACATTCACTGTGTGAAACCTGTTCTTAATGCTTGCTGCTGCCTGATTTGGGTAACCCTTCTCCGCCCCAGCACTTCCTCCTCAGATTTAATCAGTGATCATTGATTCTTGTTCTATTCTGTACCCTCAGGGGTCTTTAGCCCCTGGTCCTCCTGCTCTAAGCTTTTCATGTACGAACATGGAAGAGCAGGATGGTCACAGGTCATACCCCCAAGTAGAAGTTAGAGAAATAAAATCAGCCTATATTTGATGAATGACTTTACTGGTTATATTTTCTCAATAGCTCACTTGTAAATCTTAAAGCTGAAGCCATCAAGTGTTTAAGCACAATTGTCCATTCAGCCACAGGTCTACTTCATTTTAAAACATCCCATCATTTTACAATGATGCTGTACTCACACTTAGTTGTCGGAGGCTTCGGTCGAAATGCTGCTCATTCACTTTGAATTAAGTGATGTTGTGCGTTGCCAAACTAAATTGTGGTTTTGTTGCATTGCGTTGCTCGCAAGGAGGCACCAGCCAATCAAATCATGCTCATGCAAAAGAGGAGACAGAGGCAGCTGGTTAATCTGGTGCGTTTATCTGAGGTGGGTTTTATTTCCTTCCGAACCCTTTTTAGCAATGTATTGATAACTAGCATGACATGTAGCAACAGCAATCATTGGTGGAAGCAAACAGTTAGTAAATCCTTAAAAACCTTCACATGTCACAACCATCTGATGCAGATTTCTGACAGTTGTTTATCGCCCTACAGCTATAAGCAGATCACAAGTAGGCTACTACATAATCTTGGGCTATTTTTACAAAGAGCTATCTTCCTAAAGGGGATATCCAGAAACCAGACCAGAAGGATTGCAGCAGGGTGGGGCCTCAGGGTGGCAAGAGCTGTCAAAACCACAGTTTCCTCTCCCACGCCACCCAACACATCAGTGTGTCCTCTAGCTTACATTACAGCCCACACCTGCCGGCTGCAAAATGGGGAAGTCGACTTTCAAAACCAGAAAAACATTGGAAACTTATGCAATGTGCTCTAGAAGGACAGTGATATCCACGGTTATGGCCTGCATTTTGAGCTGTAAAACCTGTTGTCAACAGGTATGTGCACACTTAAAAACACAAAGACTTCATTCAGTAAATGAAATCAGCGGGGTGGGGGGGTGGGGGGGGGTGGGAGGCATTCATAGATTTAAACAAATTCAACCAAGTGAACAGGAAGGGAGGATGTCACAACTTCTGAGAAATAGGGTGGGGACCTGGAAGAAAGTTTGGGCAACAGTGTGTAAAATAACGTTTCATGCACATTGCAGGTGCAATTCTCTTAAAGTAAACCAGACACGAGGGTTGTCACAGTTAAAGATCGACATTAAAGGGTTGAAAGACGACAACGACAAAGCCGGTCTCTGTGTTACACATGCAGCTTTTCTGCCCTGATGGTCAGAGGAACAGGGGAAGTGGGAGCAGCGCTGGAAACTAGTGACAGCTCATCATCGTGCATGAGGGAATAAAAAAAATAAAAAAAATAAAAAAAGAATGACTACAAATCGCTGCATGTGTGTATGTAAGAGTGTGTTTTTCCCCCGTGTAGCTTTGCATCAAGTCGCTGCAGAGTGATGACATCTGGCGTGACTACACATCTGTCCTTCTCCCGGTAGGACTGAGATGTGCCAACCTCACATGACCCACATACATTTACATTTTTGACTATTTGTTCCTGCTGGATTTCTTATATTTAAAACCAGCTAACGTCACAACTATTCCAAATATTTAATACCAATGCTTCCATCAATTGATCATCACACTCAGATACAAATATGTTATATGCTGATGATGATATGGTTGATCAGTGATGCTGGAAACCATTAAGAATACATTTTGAACTTCAACACCAAAATGATACATATCTAAATATACCTCATATTAATGAATATGTAGATGTCCTGACATTTAGGGTGAAAATTTCTGGATCCATCATTTCATTCTTTTTTCATAAACCACCCTGCATCAAAACACCCACATCTGCTAACCACCACATCCCTTCCTCTTGTGATTTAACAACTTCATTTCAGATTTTAGAAAGTACCTCCAAAGCCAGATGACTTTATACAACTGTTTTTACAGGCCCACTCCCAGTGACAAGTGTGTTTATGTGTGTAAAATAGGCGGATTGCCTTTTTTAAAGAATAAACCAAACCTCTCCAAGGCACAGCAGCTTTAAATATGTGAATAAAATGCTCTTCTGATGTATGACTCAAATGAAAGATTTCTCTCTACTAAACAAGACCAATCTGACCCAGCATAAAATGTCAGGATCCCATCGTTTTTGGGACATGATGACATTAAGGTTTAATATCCATCCCTATTGGTCACAGCAAATATATTCAAATTTATTTTTAAGAAATATACTTTAGCTGAGAGAAGGAGAGAGAAACAGATACTCTCCAACAAAACCAGAGAGTTGAATCGAGGCGTTCATTCTGGTTCATCAGCATTTGAATGTTTCTTGACATGTGTGAAGCCAGCATGGGTTTAACCAAGGCCAGCAACACACACACACACACACACACACACACACACACACACACACACACACAATTATCTCAGTCTGGCATCCCTCTGTGGGGAATGGACACTCAATAAAGCCACATCCTGGCCTCCATGAAAACCCAGGAGTTCTACTGAGAAGCACAAAGAAGAAGCTGGCAGCCCGGTCCAAGCCCAGTGACATGGGAACCATGAGCTCATGAGCTTGTGTTGCTCCACACTCAGACGATGCCAAATCTTCCAGCTTTGACCCTGAGACCCTGAAACTGGCAAAAACTTTGACTGGTCAGTTTTATGCTATTCAGCAAGAACTTTTCTCTTTGTGTCTCAATGAAAAGATTGAACTGATGAGATGGTGGGAGGCTGTTTTGTTGTCTGTGCTGTGTGTGTGTGTTCAGTCTTTGATAGCAGCATCTCTGAAAACCCAACTGAAACTGAATGAGGATCTGGCAACAAGACTATAAATCCTGAGATGAGAACCTGGACCTCCTGTGAGAGAGGAGAGAGACAAAGCCAGCGGATGTCGAATAAAAAGGAAAAAGGACACTGGCTCAAATTCTCAAATCGATATACATCCAGTTTTGTCACATGGGCTCTAACTAATTCATCCTGCTGCAGTGAGACATTTGAAATAAATCCTTCCAGGGGGAAATGTAACTGCATTCATCACAGCACCGCTTTGGACTGCGCTGGGTCTTGTTATTGTGAAGTAGGTTTCAACATGATTTCTTTTTTCTTTCAAACGTTTTGCTTTGTGAGTCATCAGCGAGGTGCTCAGAGCACGACAGCTGGACAAGGTCGTCCTTTACTTTCATCCCCTCTGCCTTGTACCATTAACACCAACAGCATGATCTTTCATTCTTTTTGCTGGTTCCATCACAAACAGAGAGGTCAGAGGTCAGAGCCTCTATCCTACTCAGTGGAAGGATATTGATTCACAGCTGTCTACACATCAAGTGCTTTTCCATAATTTTCTTTCCATTTTCATAATTTTCTATTTTCTATATTTGTAAATTGATAAGAACAAAATGGGCCGGGGAAAAGCAGACTAAGTCCAAAAGGCATGATGCACATGAGCCATACAACGTCAACATCATTCAAGGTTTCTCTCCAGTGTATAGAGAATTTAAATAGTAGAAGAAAAAAACATCAGATCTCTGTGGAGTGATGAAGCGATTGTAACCGATGAAACAAACATGAATGTCATATATGCATCATATTCTCCACGTCGTTTTCTATCATTGAGATTTAACTGGTGCTCTGTTACAGTGATCACGCCTTGTCGCTGCCCCCTCTTCTTCTGTGATGGATTAATGGGACCTGACAAGACTATTAGCTCCAACAATTAGTTATCTTGACGTGCCCGAGTCTAAGTATTAGTAGCAGTAACAGGAAAGGATGGAAATGTTGATGAATGCACCATGTATGCTGAATTTCTGGAAGTTCAGGTTAAAATAAACATTTGGATGGAAAATTGACTATTGACTCATGACTGACAGCAGAGACCGACTCACAATAGGTTGAGCATGTACAGTATATGGGCGGCAACACAGCTGCTGCACACCAGCTGTGCAGACTGGCACAGCGGTGACGGTAGTGCCCATGTTGTGGCCATGTGGTGCCATGATGCTCTCCCTCCAAATGCGCAAGATGGCAAAGTTCATATCTGGGATATTTTGGCTTCATTTCTGAATAGTGGGAGGAAATGGAGACGCGACATCCATCTTTATTTACAGTCTGTGTCTCAGAGTCTGAGCAAACGGCCATGTTGGATAAGACTGGAATTCAGATGAACTGGATTTTTACACTTGTATTTATTTTTGCTGGTACAGCACACTTGTAATAGTAGGTAAGTGTTGTGATTGAAGGTACTTACATGTGAAGACGTGCTGTCAAACACAAGTGGAAATGTAAGCTACAGCAGTAAGAAATAAATGCCTGACATGCATTCCTTCTGTGGGATATGCAGGCAGCAATTTATTTTGTTCTCACCCCCCCACCTCCCTTTCTCTCTCCCTGTCTTACTCTCTTTCCATTAGTTGTTCTCTGTGTTCATAAGCTGCCCACGCAGCAGCCTTGCTTGTTGAATTCATTGTGTGAAATTACAGAGAAAGGGCCGGCTTGATTCCTCTATCACATGTGCCCTGAAAACCCATGAATTGAATTGTTTTACTGGCGAGGAGGGAGGGACGGGGGAAATGCGTTGATAAGGAGAGAAAAGGAGAGAGAGAGAGAGAGAGAGAGAGAGAGAGAGAGAGAGAGAGAGAGAGAGAGAGAGAGAGAGAGAGAGAGAAAAGTGTGTGACAGAAATTAGAAGAAAGGAGAATGAAGAAGGGGAGGAAGAACGGCTGAGCGCTGAGGGAGTATCATTTCCAGCTACAGATGACAAGTGGAAAATGAGCCGAGGCAATGTGTAATCTCCTCTGATGTAGTTTTACATCCCAACACTGCCTCCTGCATCAGCGGGGCTGCAGGAGTGAGGAGGCGCGTTGCTATGGAGTGGGAAGATTTTTCAGAGAGTGAGCACCATTATAAATCTGACTGGAGAGGAGAGGAGGCGAGAGGAAAGGAGAGGAGAGAGGGCAAGAGGAGAGGAGGGAAGGGAGAGGAAGGGGGAGAAAATGAGGGGATAGGACAGAGGAATCTAGAGGAGAGGAGGCGAGAGAGGAGGAAAGGAAAAGGAGAGGAGACAGGGAGCAGGAAGGTGGGTAATGAAGATCTGATGGGAGGAGGGAGGGAGGAGAGATATAATAAGGGGAGTGGGAGATGTGGGGGAGGTCACAGGGCGGGGAGGCGATAAGTGAGAGGAGAGGCTGACACGAGAAAGAGAGAAAGCAATAAAGCAAATGCAGGGAGGGCAGAGGTGAGGGAGGGAGAGGTGCAGACAACAACAGAGTGCAGGAGAAGAGAAATGAGCAAGAGTCAGACAGGTCACAGAAAGAGTACAACACCGTCTGATGAAAGTGGCTCATTTCAATCACCTCCATTAAGGTTGAAGTCATAAAAATACATATATCATCACGAGCGAGAGACTTTTCATCATCTCATTCTCATGAGATAAAAGTGAGAACTGCTCTTCTTTCAGACACGTCTCATGAAATCAGATGGAAGATGCTCCGAGTCCCCTTCTTGGCCTCAGACTGAAAACAGGAAGGATGAATGGAAATCTTGAGGAGGAAGAGAGGTTTTATCACTTTAGCTGCACTTCAACATTGTTAAGAGGAATTGTGTTCTTGCTTCACTTCCCTCTGAGCATGTTTATGTGCTGCATGTGTGTGTGTGTGTGTGTGTCTGTGGTGAGCAGTAAATTATAGTATCACAGTGTGGAGGCCCCCTGCTGGTGGTTACTGGGAACACAAAGGGTTAGTAAGCATAGAAATAGACACAACAATATTGACATTTAAAGTTTTGTAGAGAGGAATTGTAAAATATGGAAATATTTTAACGCTCTGATTGTGTTTCAATGAGGACATTAACACGGGCGTGGTGGCCAAGTGGTAAGGCGTTGGTCTCGTAAACCAAAGATCATGGGTTCAATCCCCATTCACGCCTTCAGAGTCAAGAAGAGGTCATTATATAGAAAAGGTAGATTCATGTGCACTGTAAATCTAGTCTGCATGACAAAGAGGTAAATGAGATTGTACTGATCATAGTAAAAGTAAGAACATTTTCAATTATAGATTTTAAGTTCTAATTGATTCCCTGTCTGTGTCCAATAAATAGTATCTGCAGCCTGATATGCTACACACTATGTGACAGTGTATTTAATTCTGCAGTAAATAACAACCACCAGAGTTTGTTGTAGCCCTGAAGGCAAAAACAAAAGACGGCCATCAAAGTGCCTCATCTCTGACAGATACTCAGATATGAATAACTTTCTAAATTTAAGTGAGTGGTTGCCAAGGTTACAGCAAGTGTGAGATAAAACATAATTAGAAATACAAACTGGAGTCATCAGGAGAATTTTGAATTTTGAAACTTTAGAAATGGTAAGAAATCTCTGATTCGTTTGGAAGCACCAGCAGATAAATCAAGAAGAATAATCAATGACTTTGAGAAAGAAATGAAAGAAAGGAGACGAGGCTTATTCAACGTGAACTTCAATAACAGCGGAACTCAAATAGTCATCGTGTCTTTGTCAATGTTGCATTTTTCAAAAGTCAGAGGAAATATCCTGAGCACCAGAGGTGACAACAGGAGTTTATTTTAAGGTATTTGTGAGAGGCGAGGATAAAATATTAAATAATGCATCATCCAGTGCAGCAGAATATCTTAGCCCTGATTAAAAATTGTCAATTTCAACTCATTCTTACATAATTTCTCGACGTCTGTGAAACTGCTGGTTTCGCTGCCTCCATTCAACAACATCAGTTCAAATACCTTCCAGACAAACTGAGTTCTTTTGCAGGACGCGTCTTTTAGACGCATCAGCATTTTATGTATTTTCCTTGTCATGAAAACTCTAATGATCACCTACCCCATGGTTATGACTATTCACTGCTGAGTAAACAGTTACCTAGTCCAACGTGCACACTTATACATGCACTCTCCGGACAAACAACCACAGGGCACAGCGTTTACTCTTTGTGCAAGATGTGCAGTCGATGCATTAGGAGACTTTTTACTGATTCCCAGGAGGAAGATAAAGTTCCTCAAGCAGGATGTGGGTATAAGGACGAAGTTGTAGTAGAACAGTTGATGATGTGCACTCAGTTTCTATCGATCCACTAATGTGCTGTAGTTTTATGCATGTTACACTACATGTTTCCTGTGCACGTGACTTTAGTTCATGTGAGTCAGTCAGCCACAATTTCATTTAGGGACAGGAAATGTCAGGAAATTACAGTTGGTGAGCGACACCAGAACAGAAGTGTTGTAATCTTATCACGCACAAGGGAACAAGTCGGAACAACTGCAGAGGCCTAAAACAACCCGAAACACAAAACAATGACACAGCATGAGTGAAGCAAAAATGATGACAGAGAATCAAATTGACCACAAAGATGTCAAAACTACCAGACCATATCCGTACCAGACATAAAATAACTGAATATATAGACAAAAAATGACAATAATCCTGCATATAAAACCCACAATGGCTCTCAGTGGAGTGCAAACCTCCACGAGGCCCAACAGTTCCCTGATGAAACCACATTTAAATTCATTTGATGTCGATTTTTATTTGGATCTGCACCAAGTTGCAAATCCCCACAGTTCCCTAAATATTCCAGATTTTTCCATCAAGATCAATGAATTAATCTCTGTGAAATCAACGAAAATGGAGAAAAACGTCCTCTCTCGACTCTGATCTGGATATTGCAGGCTTCCACCAAGTGATGCATCCAGTAGTGTTTTAGTAATATTACTCACAAACAAACGAACGGACAGTGGTGAAAAAAATAACCTCTTTGGATAAAACGGTGAACTAAAGGAAAACTAGAGACACACACATGTGTAGTTCTTTTGTGTTTCTATATATGGACATGTGAGGGGCCTTTAGTGAGGGGTCTGTGCCCTGGGACCTGTTGTCTCATAATCCGTCCATGTGCGAGTCAAAACTTGTTGCTAATGGGATTCTGCAACAAAAGCCAACAAGCTTTAGGTGCTATGAGTTTGTGTCCCAAATCTGCCAGTAGCCTGATGCATACATTTTACTCCAAGATGTCTCATTAAACATGCGTCTTATCTGACACCTCAGAGTCACGTGACTCATTTTAAACCTGCAGAATATTTACTTTAAATCATCAAACACCTTTAGAAACAATAGATACGTGTGTTTTCTGCAGCAAGAAGCACATGAGGATTTTCTCAAAGCAGCAGGACACAGTTTGTCTGAGTCACTAATACGTCACTTGATAACACAGCAGTGACTTTGCTGAGCTTCTCAGGTTCACAGCAGCACTTAGACAATTAAAAGGACATTTTGAAAGGGGCTTAAAATATGAGAACGGAGAAAAGCAACTAATAAAGCTGAAGACATCAAGGCTCTGGATTTATTTACAGCTGATGATGGCTGCACTTACGCTTGAACTCCCGGTGGTAGACATGGGGCCTCCAGGGTCGGTGCCGTATCCAGTTCAGGCGTCGTTGTAGCTCCATGATGCCGAGCAGGTGCCAGTGAGCGACGGCCACTCGCCCATCACCTCTTCTGTCCGTCCCCAGGACAGATACTCCCTGCAGAGCATCAGAGGTACAGAGCACACACCCAGCAGCCTGGACCTTTTACAGCTCACACGCCGCTCGGTGGGAGAGAGCTGTTACAGTAGCTGTTGTGGTTCCTCGGCTACACTCACCCTCCACTGCTTTATCTTTAATGCATGAGTCAGTGGATACCTAACTCCCTCTGTCCTGGGTACAAGGACAGAGTCAGGCCTCTCTCCAGGAAGGAGCACCTATCAGTGGGTAGCATGTGAGGCCCAGAGTGCACATCCAGGTGAAATGTGATGCGTCTGCTGCACCGAGCCCCCGGGGAGCCAAGGTGGGTGGCTGGTCAGTTATAGACACCATTGACAGGTTTTGTGTGTGGAAACCCCAAAATATAAAAACACAGAAAAGCAATGAAGAAAACAATAACAGAAGATTTCTAAACCTTGAGCCTCAACACAAAGTGAACATAAGACTAAAACATTTTATACAAAACAGAATGAGTTCTATATGTAATATCTACACCGAACTGGTTATTATGAATATATAAAATGCATATTTGCGATTTCTCTTTGTGGTAGTTTGTAAAAAGAAATCCACAACTAGAGACCCAAGACGTTTTCTCTGTTTGTTTTCGTCTCTTTGGTCGAACATGTTTTATCGCTGCACTTGTGATTGATGCCCGTTGCTAGATCCTAGAGAAGAAGTCAATGTTGGAAATCATCTTGTCAAACATATCAGTGTTTCAAATTCCAAATTATTCTGATGAGCTGTGTCAGCATTTCAACTCGTATAGATTTGCAGTCTGGGCAACGATTCATTTAAATATAGAAAGTAACTATTTGTCAGAGGCGAGTCATTTCGATCACTGATCTTTTGTGAATGTCGACAGCGACACTGGACAATGATATATACAGTTACGCATCATTTACTGTTTGATGCACTTTATCAAACTAACTGTTGATCAAGTGCATGAAAATACAGAAGCACATTATGATTATATTGAACACAATTTTCAGCAGCAGCAGACTGGAGCGGCCGGTGGCTTCAATGTGGTTTTTAAAAGGTTTCTTTATCTAAATGAACCGAAACAGATGAAGTTGCAGAGATTTAACAGGGTTAAGTTGTAGGAGGAGACAACGACCTCTAGTGGCCGTCAGCTGCTCAGTGCAAACACGAAGGCTGCAGACATTTGTGCTACGTTCATACAGACGACAAAGTCACTCAAGTGTTTATAATGCACATTCTGTACTTGTCTTTATTCAGATAAAAACATACGTCACATTCCTGCCTCAATTTCTTGTTTTATATTAAGGCCCAGAATATGATAAATAAAAACAATCAAACACAGAAATTAACCTGATCAGAAAACACAAATTTGTGTATAGAACCGTTCATAACATGATGATGCATTGAAATATTCTTTATTCCAGATATATGGCAAATGACAAACACACACACACACACACACACAACTGGCTGGCTTGGTTTACATATCGACTCCAGAGAAAGCAACATCACAGATATACACGTGTTCTTCTGTTGGCTGGTACTATGAAGGTGCCTATGAGAAGACACTAAATTAATTTAAGCTGAGCCCTGACTATTTCCAGCTGAAAGTTCACTGACTTCAACGACAACATCTGGTTCAAAAAGCCACTTGGGCTGAAAACAGGAAAAAACATATCCTGAGTAACATTTGGCAACTCCTACAGCAACGTGTGTCAGTATGACTGTGCTCACAGTAAAGTACATTACGATATCAAAAGCAGAGCAGGCCTTTTTCTGACCACGTTTACAGAAGGCACGTACAGTCACTAAGGACGAGAGAACAACGCTAACACCAAAGTTCAGCTCGTCTCTGCCTGTGGCTCAAACTAAAGCTACGATGTTCTCACTAGAACCCAGAGACATTGCTACAGGCTCAACACACTTTTAGTTACGTACCGTGGAATAAATGGTCCAAGTTGGTGATCTAGACAATATTGGGTTTAATATAGTAAATATATATATATATATATATATATATGTGATACTAATTCTTTAGACAAGAGCGAGTAAGAATAAAAATCTGCAACAGCGTGTACACATCAGCATGGTCGATCCTGAGGTTTGGATCCACACATGCGTCCCCATGGAGAAAACACACAATCGATCAGTTCACGTGACTTTTGAGTTTTAAAAGCGAACTTGATTTCAGTAACACTTGAGAGAATGAGGTGATAAACGACAGGAGCAACATACACAAAACAAATATAAACGTATGAGTGACACCTGGGACATTGCTGCTTGAGGCCACTAGGAGGCCCCAGACATCACACACAAGATGCAAACAAAGGATTTTGTTGAAGAGAGAAAAGAGTTCACAGGAAGGACGTTCATGTTGACAGAGCTAGGATCATGTAGGATTACCCCTCTTTAAATAAAACCAAGAGTCAACAGGCACATTACACCTGGCTTAAACTGTACTGCACTTTTGTATTTAATCTCTTTTCTTCGCTAATTCCTACAAAACCTCGACACCTGTTCATTTGGTCCTTTAGTTCAGTTCAAAGATAAGAATAAAGCTTTCTATAAACACGGTAATTACACAACAACATAAAAGAGAAAATGTGCAAAATTGTCACCATTCTACCTTCTAAATTCACCTTCTGTCTGTCGTGCATTAGTTTAACTTCACATGTACGCAATTATACATCTAGAAACAAGGCTTCTTTCTTTTAGGGACTGAGGAGTTTTATGACCTTAAAGTTTTTAAAAAAGGGTAAACAATCTACTGACATTTCCAAACTGTGACGAGGGGTCACCAGCTTCATTAACATGTCAAGCATGAACCCAATGTTTTTTCCCCAACCTGTGTAGTGTCCATAACTTTCTCCTATTATTGAATCAATCAGCTCAGCCCTCTCTGCTGAGTCAACTCACTGTGGACCGGATTATTATTGCTTTGTTTCAGTGTCACCGTAAGGCTTTCAGCTCATGTGCTTGTGAGTTGCAGTGTTTGAGCACGTGAGGATAGAATCGTAGAACCAACACTTCATTGTGCGCCACCGTGTGAATGTGCTCTTAAGTGAGTTAATCTGGGCAGTACCATGAGAGAGAGTGAGTGAGTGAGAGAGAGAGGAGGCATTGAGGTCTGTTGAACTAATGTGTGCATTTTTTACTTTAAAATCGATCCAACCATACACATCCAAATTCTGCAGCTTCCGTCTTTCACTCATCCTCCCATTTCGTCCACAACTTTGAACGTCCGTCACTCGATCTTTTCTGGGTCAACGTTATCCAGATCAATGTCACTGGAGGCCGCACAACACAAGCACAGTTTTTGGGTGACCAGAGAGCTCTTGTCTGAAATGACAGAGGAAAGAAAAAAAAAATCAATTTCATCATGGAAAACAGGAGAAAATACTGTGAACAAACACATTTTAAATAAAGCATTAATGGTTTTATCTTAGAGTCAATAGAAGTGGGAGGGGTTTCACACTTACTGTACGAATACATATCTTTGCACTACAGAACCCTGTACAGTATGTTTTCTCAGCAGTACAGAGAACTTTCAAACACTAATCTCAATCCCTCTTTAGCTCTTTTGAGTCAAGAGTTGATTTATTTATTTTTTTACATGTGTACAGTAGCTGGTCTATATAAGACTTAAGACTTAGTAAGCTACTTTTGAAAAGTTATACGTAATATCATCACACAATGATATTCATTCATACAAAAACTTGTTGAACTTACTTATACGATAACTTTGTGCTTATTATGTTTCAAATATAAAATACACAGTGAGGCCTCTTGTTCAATCCCTTGAGGAATTTCAATTCTGCTTAGATTGGCCAGGCTTAAAACTTGGCCTATTGTCTAAGTATATTTGAGTTCATTATGCAACCAAAATAAATTTCCACCCTCAGTGACCAGTTTTTCGAGGGGTTACCTGCCATGTATTCTTTCATAGAGGTCACTTATAAATTGTCTGGTTTTACAAAACTGTTTGTGCATAAAGTGATAGAATGATCATGAATTGAAAAATAGACATGATGGCACCCATGGGTCTCTGGATACATGGATTAAGGTTCATGAATTCTGTAATAAAATAATGTAGCAAAATAACATACATTAGAGAATATTAAGTGATTTTTGTCAAAACAAACATGACAACTATGCTGGACAGAACAAAACCACTGGACATGCAACCCAGTCTCATTCACAGCCTCTTACCGAGTATATTTCTTAAGAAGGCTGGTCTGGAGGAGGGTGGCAAGTGGATGCATAGGAAGTAGACTGGTACTCCGGACAGTGCCACAGCAATTCCTACCAGGGAGTTGATGGTGTCGCTGTAGAGAGGCACCACCACCAGGAAGACGCTGCACAGGCAGTAAACGATCGGGAAGAACAGAGACAGCTGCAGGAGTGAAGTCAGGAGAGGAGGGCGATGATGAAGGGAGGGAGAAAAGTAGGAAGATTAAATAACAGAAACAAATATAAATATCGTTAGCTTAAAACCATAAACCTTCTGCTGATTTAATAGTGGCTCTAATAAATGTTTTTTGATGAAATGATGAGAATCTATACTATAGATTGATCGAGGTCAGGGAAGATGTCATCAAACGGCACCTTTAGCCTCAAGAGGCATTTGTGCTGTGTCTAGAGCCTTCGAAGACTGAGGTCGACATAGTTTCTGAACATATTTCAAATGAACGTTATAGCTTAACATGTGATTGATATTTTAAGCCAAATCTCTAATGTTTTGTTAGTGTTAAATCATATTCACATGACAATTTATGATTAACAACATTGAAGTTGTTCTGCTCAGTTAAATAAGTGGGTGTGGCTACAGCATTCATTTGAGAACTGGCACTGGAGTAACTTGATTTACTAGTCAAATCAAGTTCTCTACACAATTGTTGCATCTGAGGCAGATCAGACAGACTGACTGGATCAGAAAAAATGTTGTTCATCCCTTCAGCAGAGCTCAGAGACATGCAGAATGAATACCAAGGTGCACTGAAGCAGTTCTAGGTGCTCTTGACCTTAGTAAGACAATGTAGTTCTTTCTTTTAATTTGTGGTCTCCTGTAAGTAGTTACATCCCAGAGAATTGTATGTTTTCTCCACTGTCCGTTGTTTTGTATGTTCATCAGCAGGATTAGGCAACAACTACCAAATGGCTTTCCACAAGAAAGACCCTATTAAATACAATTTGGGGCAGATAGGGATGAGGGGATTAATGTTTCAAATGTGTTTGAAATCTGGTGTGGATTAAAACAAAAACCTGGATCCAGCTGATATAAATGTGATTTCACAAGGGGATAGGAACGGGCTTTGTCTTTCCACAAAGATGACAAAAAGATGAAACTGACAGTTAAATCAGGTTTTAAGATGTGAAAAAAGTTTTCACAGACATAAAGCACGTCTTTCTAACAAACTCTGTTCTCAAGCATCTTCAATGTATGAACTAAACTTCATGTCTCAGCATGTTTCATACCACACTGATTTAAGTTGAAAGCCATGTCTATAGTCATGCTGCATCTACCTTAACAGGTCGAGGCAGATCAGGAGCTTTGAAGCGAAGATATATCTGGCTGGCAATGGAGAGGCCGATGAACAACCAGTAGTTAAAACTGAAGTAGTTAATCAACTGGAACACATCAGGCACGGAGAGATACAACAGAGACATGCCACCCTGGGAACAGAAGAACAGACATACAAAACCAAATTGAGTTTGGTAATAAACGACACGGCATCCTACGGGGCAGGCTTACAGATGAGACCAAAACAATCAAATACATGGTTTAATTTCAAAATACACTAAAATACTCACATTGAAAAGCAGGGCAGGAATTGGAGTGAAACGCTTAATGTGGATCATGCACAGGACATTAGGTAGGTGGCCTTCTCTGGAACCAACAAAAAACAACCTGCAGGAGAAAACAAATGGAGCAAGGGTGAGAAAAGATGTTATCGACTATTCAGACATTTTAACATTCAAACCATTACATTGGCAGAAACAGGCTTTTAAGACGGAGATGTTTTCTGTGTGTTTACGGACCTGGAGGCAGCGATGATGGAAGAGTTGAGACCTCCGTAGCAGGAAATGGCCACAGCCAGAGGGATCAACCAGCGACCCCAGCCCAGTACCTCATCTGCAAATGTCTGTAGAGACATTCAATCAAGTGTTTATTGCTCATTAACAGGTAAGCTCAAAAGCCTTTGGTGTTTAACCCATTTAAATACATGTTAAGATATATAATAAAAAAGTTGTAGTGGAAAAACTGCAACACTATATATTATCTCTGCTTATGCATACTATTTCTGCTTGTGGAACTGCCAAAATTACATCAGAGCCACAAATATGAGACTGGGCTCAAAGAGGCCTTCAACCTGTGTCTTGGCCAGGAGGCCTTCAGCATGTGTCTGTGTCTTATCTCCTGGGATTTTAATGTACACACAGTACACACACACACACACACACACACACACACACACACACACACACACACACACACACACACACACACACACACACACACACACACACACACACACACACACACACACACACACACACACACAGTACACACACAGTACACACACAGTACACAGTACACACACGTCGTATCAGCCTCTTTTCAATGTGTTACTTTTGTGTTAAGTCTCCTCAATGCCCAGATAACAAGGTTGGACCTTGTCACTAAACTCAATAGTGCACAGAGTCAATGGCGTGTTGACTGTCCGAATGTTAAGGAACCATTAGACTGAATCCTCTAATACAGGGGTCGGCAACCTAAGGCACGCGTGCCAATGATGGCACGCAGAGCCATCATTGGCACACTTGTTAAAGAAATGTTCAAAGGCTTTACCGTCACGCAGCCTGTATTATTTAGCTTGATTGATGTTAACACCTCCCAGCCACTAGGTGCCGATAATGCACCATAGGCTGGATGCCAATCGCCATTAAATAACAATAAGAAGAAGCCTCCCTGCCAGCGCTGCTCACATTTTCCCACATAAATCTCCGCTAGCAAAAAAACTGAAGGCACGGGCATTTCAGCCCTCATGGGCAGAAGACTATGGCTTTGTTTTCCATAAGGGCCGTGCTGTGTGCACGTTGTGTTTTGAAAATGTTGTGTGCCGAACGTCCAGTGTTAAGCACCACTTTGAGACAAGGCATGAAAGAAGTTTCAAAGATCAGGTAGACAAGGGAGAATCGATCAAACGTGCAGTGTCCAGGTATGGGAAGCAAACTCTCAAAGTCTTTGAAGCAAGCTTTTGCAATTCTGAATGAGTGTGGTTGGTGGGGTTAATGACAAACTTATTGCAATCATAATGAGATAAACATGTTTCTTTAAAGTGTTGTTCTATATATAGCCAATATGGATGGAATAAAATGACATGTCTGTTGGAAATATTAATGTGGTTAAATAATAAAACTTAATATAAAAAAATGTTGATATGGCACACTAATTAACAAGAACATTTTACATTGGGACTTATTGTCAAAAAGGTTGCCGAACCCTGCTCTAATAGAATAATATCAAATACCACTGACAATAAAACTCTTCCTCTGCCACTGCACTAATAACATAATCAACTTCCTCATGTTCCTGTGTGGAGCGCTAACCTCTTTAGCTAAATGAGGTTCCTGTCATCATCGTGTCTACTACAGCTACAAATAACTGATAGGGAGAACTGAACCAGATACTAGTGCCAGAGCCATCCAGCCAGACTGAAAGAGATGACAGCAGACGACAGGATGGAGATCAAAACCTGCTGTCGCTAGGAGACTGAGCAGATGTTGACAATCTGGATGAGTCCTGTGATGTACTAATAAGCTTTATGGGCAAATATTAGTATCATACACTCTCAGAGGACTGCACCAAGTTAATGATCTTCAGATACTCACCACGGCAACAGCCTCACTGTTGAGCACTTTGTCTGCATCCATGACAACGTAATAAGCTATGTTGGTCAAGATGTAGATCACTGTTACAATAGGCATGGAAATAGCGATGGATAAGGGCAGATTCCTACAAGGACAAATGAAAAAGTGGTTTATGTTCACTTAAAGCAATCTGTCGACTTATAGCTATGATGCAAACAAGGCACTACTGACATATATATATACACAGTAGTTATGCAAAAGAAAGTCCATCAGGAATGAAAAACAACCATTTGATTTAAGATGGTTTCTTCTTCATCACACTTCATACCTTTTTGGGTTCTTGATTTCCTCTGTGATGAAGTTGAGTGTGTCCCAGCCTGAGTAGGAGTAGAGCGCTGAATAAAGGGCCAAGGCCATGTCGCCAGGGTTCAGCTTGGAGCCTTTGAATGAGTCCTCAAAGTTCTGGTCAAAACCTACAACAAAGAGTTGATGCATTAATCCCAACACAGCCAGTGCAGTTTTTAAAACCTAACTGGCCTTCAAGAATTTCCTGCATTTCATATACAGTTTCCTGCCAGAACTAATTTAGCAATAAACAAGAACGAATCCATATGTCCCATTTGACATAATCAAGTGCCAAATAGAAGTCACTTGTTTATTAATTAACTAATGCGTGAGAATAACTAAAACACAGATAATGTATCTATTATAAACTATGTTAGCTTAGCATTTTAACCTCATTCATTCAATATTAGATTTAAACTATTGGCCACAGATCTAAAAATGGGTAATTACTCCATTATTGGATCAGAGGTGTTGGAAATATTTATCTTTGCATTGTGTATAAGAAGCTGATATTCAGTCACAGCAGCAGTAATTAATGCAACATTCCTACCTTGTGCCAGCTTAACCATGCCAGTGATGATGATGACGATGAGAGCGAGAACCTTGGCTACGGTGGAGAAGACCTGAAGAATGGCGCCCCATTTCACTTTCATGCAGTTCACACAAGTCAAGAGACCTGACGGAGAGAAAGGACGAGACAACAGCAGTTAAACAATGTAAACTCTACCGTGCTCATGTTGGATGATGGACATGAATAATGCGGAATAGATGAGCAGGGATTTAAATGTGAGGTTAAGACCTTTTGAAGAAAAAATGTTTGCTGATCATGACAAATTCATTAAAATGCTTCATGTTTCAGTCAACTTAAGGTTCTTTTCTTCACTGGTTTTGACAAGACTGCCTGATATGGATTTTTTGGGCCAATGACAATACCAATATTAGAGAGTAAAAAATGTCCATTGCGGACATATCAATAGATTTAAACATGTATATGAAAAGGTTTTAGTGATATACAATCAAATACATAGAACATACACTGTCTCAGCTAAGGCAGAAATAAGGAACTTGATAACCTGTGCGGCAACTAGATAGTTATAGTCCAGCAAACACAAGCAGGAAGTCACTGAGTGAGACAAGCAGTCTGATTTTTGCATTCTCTGATTGGTCAGAAGGGCGATAAACATTTTAAAAGGAGGATACCTCTGCATTGTTGCCAGGCAAACATTGTTTAGTTGCCCTAGAAATGTATCAAACCTGTGATGACTTGCATCTCAATCGTTTCCGCTGGGAAAAGTTCATGCATTCATCCCAAACAGGTTTGACTACTGTTACGCTCTTTACATAAACGCCCAATCAATGCATAGGTATGCTGGAGCTCATTCGAAATGACACCTCTCTGCATTTAAATATATTTGCAGCACATTTCAACAACAAAAAAAGAGAAAGAAAAATTGGATATTGCTGATTTGAATAACAAAAAGCACACTGTTTTAGTTTCTTTGTCTGGGTACACTGGTTCACAGCCAATACTTTTCTAATGGACCTTGCTGCCAGCGAGTGATGAGAACAGACCATTTGTGCAAAGGGTTGGATTGTGCCATTTAAAGTACTGCTGATTGTTAAAAGGTACGTTTTAACGTCACTATGTGGTTCATGCAGGAGATGAAAAAAAGAGGTTGTTTAAATTGTGTCCAAACTTTATGGATACAACAGCTCCAACGTGATTAACTGTTGCTCCACACACGCACGCACACACACCCTGATCACGCGGGTCATCTCAGTCGTGTAAACACTTACTGTCTACAGCTTAAATAAACCATGCAAGTGTGTTCAGTACAGGTAGAGACTTACATATAATGGCAGCAGCGATGAGACGGACAGCATTGTAGGGGGCTGAACACGTTGGGTAAAAAGGCTGGACTAGGTAGTTGGAGAAGGTCAGGGCTATCACTGCCTGACAGGCTGGTTCCACTATCAACAATGACGTCCACAGTCTATACAGGTATGATACACATTTATCATTATGAGGCATGAGTACAATATTAGTTACATTTTAGTAAAACAACAATGAATAATGTTAAACTTGATGGTCTTCTGCCATCTTGGGAAAAGGTCAATGTTTTCCATGATGTAGTGTCTGCCTGCACTCTAGCAAGTAACCTGACATGTCTAAAGATAAGAGTTAAACACGATCAAGTGCAAACTATGCTTGATGTTTGTTTGACCCAAAACAAAGAACCTGCTGAGCAAGCAACAAGTTTCTATTGTGTATTATTTGCAGCACAATGTTTAAATGAAAGTGTCCACAGACAGGAGAAGCAAACCAACTACATACCGAATAAAAGCTAAGAAGCCTCCAAAGGCCTCCAGGATGTAGGCGTAGGAAGCTCCAGATTTATGGATAGTGGTTCCAAGCTCAGCGTAGCATAACGCTCCAAAAACTGAAAATATTCCTCCAATGGCCCACACTACAAGGGACAGGCCAAATGAGCCTGTATATAGAAGAACCCCCTGCGGGATAAGAAATAAGGGTAGTTTCTAAAGTAAATACAGTAGCATATATAACACTATGTACAAGAAACTAGAAGGTAACAAATAAGCAGCAAAATGCATTAGAATTAGACAAGGCAAAAACTGCAACTGCAACAGAAAATTATTCAATTAATACTTATTTCCGATTTATTCGTGTCTGAATAATAGCATGCATTTTTAGAATAAATGCCACAAGAGCAAGAGACTATTTTCATCTTAAAAAGGACCAAAAAAATTGTTCGGCTAAACAAAGCGGAGCATCCTACCTTAGGTGAGACGAAGATGCCAGAGCCAATCATATTTCCCACGATGAGACAGACCCCATGGAGGAGGGAAATCTCCTGCTTCAGCCGCAGACCACTGCTCTGAGAGCCTGAGTCTGCCTCGGCAACCATCCTGATTTACAGCCCTCAGCCTCGACTCAGAGGAGGTAACAGGACAGTGATGGGGGGAGTGGTAAAGAGGAGCAACTGATTCCAGGCAGCACCAGAATCTAAGTAGAGGGAGTGGAACAAGGAAAAGAGAAAGGGTGGTGTGTGTGTCCAAGGAGGGCAAATACTCTGCCTGTCTCAAAAAGCCATTGTTGAATCTTGGAAGTACGTCCCTGTTGGGATAATCTGTAAAAAAAAAAAAAAAAAAAACAAGGATTATCATTGGTATACACCTGTAAATCAGCTACCAATGGGAAGCATTGAAAACAAAATTCTTGGTTCATGTCAATTGGTTCATGAGGCGTGGAACTGACGAGGTAGGACTTACCAAATTAGGGTAATATGCCTCTGCCAACCAGTGAGGTTGAAATAAATATGATAATCTCTCCTCTTCTGCTCATGAGTTACAGTGTTAGATATTAGCCAGACATGTGTTTTTAGCAGAATATTATGATGTTACAGTTTGAAAGGATATTTCAGTCTAATTGACCTCATCAACCATTTATCTTTGCTTTGGCAGCAGAAATAGTCTGATGTTACCCGAGGTTCTATTTGCTCATCATTAAACAAAAATCCTCACTCAATGAAAAAAACATAATCATATTCATGTGAATATTTACAAAATGGATTTAGGTTAACTTTAAATCACAAAGCTTATTTCTAAGGATTCTTATATATTCTGATTATCTGATCATATTGTTTACTTGTAGGATGCTACTTTTGTCTGTGGCCATCACTGACTTTTTTACGTGCAGGTATCAGCATTTTAGGAATTATATTTGTGATTCTGACGATGCTGCTTATAACTAATACCGCTGCTTCTTCTACATGAACATGCTTGAAGCTTGATAGTGTTTACTGAGCCAGGTGAACACAGTGCATGTTATCCAGGACGGACAATGTTAAATTCAGTTAAACCAGATAACAAAAAGATATTTTTGGAATGTTGAACCCAGGTCCCAGGGACATTTATCAATACACCTGCTGGAATAAACGTAATGCTAAATACTACATCGTCATTGTTTCTGAAATGCAACCATCCCATGACAAATACATTTCATCCTGACGGCAAAGTTTTCTTATAGAGCAGCTTTCTTGAGTGTAAATTAAGGATTTTTAAAAAATGGGTCCTTGACATATTTAGGAGAGGATTGATTGGAAAATGTGCCGTCAGATCTCAATTTGACTATAAGCAGTTGTGAGTGTTAAGTTATTTCTCTGGAGTAGTTTGACCTTAAAATGCCACAGTTGTGTAACTCTGTTAAACATGTAAAGACACACAAGCACGGCAGTAAGTGAATTAATCAACTTAAAATCAAATAAACTTGCGGGACGGATATTTGATTTCTTAACTTACTGGCCTCTTTCCAACAATTACAAAGTTGAGTTTGAACAGATTTTCTTCGAATCTTTGAGGCTTTTATCCTAAACAAACCACGTGGTCAGGTGTGGTTTCACTAGTACAGTCATTAATCATCTTCAGAGGTTCAAGCGCCGTATGTCCTAATATGGGACCAAGGAAATCAGGCCAGCATCTGGTCTGCGTGCTTCAGAGAAACATGGCTGCTGCAAGATGTGCTTCCTCGCAAGTTTAAAAAAAACTCCGTAAAATCAAAAGATCATAATCCCCACGACTCAGCCACGTTCCCTGCCCAGCTCATCCCACCGCCATTAGGACTGGAACAAATGGAAACATTGAAACTGGCGAACTTTTACTTGTACCGCTTCAGTAACAGATGACGAAAGAGTTTCCTCTCACACACCACATAGCCACTGATACAGAGTAGCGCCGCCGGCGGCATTGGTAGCATTGGACTAACACAAACTAGCAGGGATGGTTAAACCGTGTTTGGATGCTGTCACTAGCTAACACTGGTGACCGGTGTTCATCTTGAAGCTGTGAAAAGTGGCATTTGGCTCCTCGGGGCTAGCTAGAGCAGCGGAGCACAACATCCATGATGCTGGTGATGCGCATGCTAACGCTGGTAACTGCATGTGACTGACATGCGACGGACGTCAGTAAAACTATCGGCATCTTTCTGCCATTGGCGGGGGGCTGACGACAACCTTCCGAACTGACTGTGCGTCAGTAAACACAATGAAAGAGACGTGGGGGGGCGGGGGGGGGGGGGGGGTGTCACAGTACCTTTTGTTGCGTCTTGTTTTCTCCCGAGGAGGAAGCAGCAGAGCCCGGGCTGAGCTCCTCATGTGTGAGGGAACAAGTTTAGCCTCCGTTACCTCTTTCTCCTCCAGCAGCAGCAGCAGCTAGCTAGCTCCTCCTCCTCCTCCTCCTACAGCCGTCGAACACCTTGTGACATCGCCACGCTGAACAGACCCCGATACCAATCGATCATAAGCACGATTATTTATTGAGTTCATTCGATAACAGCGACGGGGTGTCCGTCACAGCGCAGGAGGAACGAGCATCGACTGTAGGTGCCCGGCCGCGGATTGATTCTTTGGGTGACGCGGTCCCCCAGGTGTGCAGTGTGAATCATAGGTGTGATTGGGCCACGATGCATGGCTCAACCAATCAAAGGAGAAGAAAAGTCGTCGCACTGGTTTTAATCATGTCCTCATCCTCCTTATCAGAATATTTGTTTAATTGTTTAAAACTGTGTCTAGTTTTATCAATGATAAAATCCTGACTGACCAATGCATGTTTCTTCTTTTTAATAAAGCACTTGGTAATTTGTTTTTTGTAATGTGTCATTCAATGCATTGCAGTGAGCTTTATTGGCATTTTACAGACAAACAAATAATCATATCAACGATTAAAATGTAAACAGTAGTGAATAGGAACAACATGGAAAATAAAGAAAAAATGTCATATTTTGTCATTGTAAATATATACTTCAGTTGTTCAACCTCATCATTACCAACCACAACTAAAAGCTATGTTAGTGTTAATCATTCATCCTCCACACTCCTAACATTTGTTCAAATAAATGAACGGTTATTCAAACAGGAGACTTTTGATAAGTTCAACTGCTGTTCACATGGAACCCTTCTCCACTTCGGCCTTCAAAGTTCTCGTTTGAATATTTGCTACTACCACCAAGATCTGCACCTTATCAAAAGTCAAAAGGTAAGGTACTTTGTGTTGCCAAGAAGTCAAGCATATATTCAGTTGTTATTGTGGCCTGAATAAAACTTTGAAATCTGCAAACACTTGAAAAAAAGAGCATGTCTCTCTGCATATCTGTCTAAAAGGAGCTTGGTCTGTAGAAGTAACACAATAAATACATACAATAAATACAGCAAATGTTTCTACACTGAGACCTGTGTGGAGCCATATGCTCAGGGAGATATTTGCTGCCACCTATGGTTGTTTCTCTACAGGCTTGACCATCAGTATTTTCTACAGTCAGGAGGTAAAACCTGTAATGATTCTGGTGTTTTGTGGATTATGTGGGCGGTAAGGAGCACTGCTTCAGCCTGATTCTTTTGGAATGGCTACATTTTCCATGACCTGCGAGGAACAAGCAAACCTAAATGTCTGGAAAATGTGTTTTTAAAAAAGTAAGCGATCTCTGTAAATCATTCTTCCTTTCAACATCGTAGACAGACGATTTTTATTTTTGCACCTGGCCTTCACCAGAGGAACAAAGAGGGAAACACCCTGTTAGCTCTTAGCACGGCCTGAACTCTCCAGTACAAGGGGACATTGGATTTGTCAGGGCTGTGATTAGGAGAGGCGCGTCAGGGGAGTGTGGTACCCAGTAAGATCTAACAGGCACATAAACGCTCATTACTGAGTCAGTGTCAAGCCAATCAGGTCATATATACTGTGACTTCCTCTTAGTGATTTCAAAATATCCTCTTCCATCCATCCATCCATCCATTCTGCCATCCATCCCTCCATCCATCCATTCTGCCATCTATCCATCCGTCTATTCATCCATCCTTATGAATAGACATCCACTCATCATTTTAAGGGGCACAGGGTTTGGAGCTGGAGTCAATCCCAGCCTCTTTTGGTTAGAGACGGGCTACTTCCCGGGATAGCTCACCTAAACCTTGTATCCTCTCTAACTAACAATTATTTTATATCAGTTCATCTGAGCAATGAACCTCCATTCTTGCACACTTGGATGTCTATGCAACAAAACATTGTTATTTATATGTTCTTACTGCAAGTGAATAAGCAAGTACTCTTTTTCTCAGCTATATAGCCTTCAGTTGGTTTATCTTCCATGAACCTGTGAAAGTCGAGGCTTTTATTCTGAAGGCCCGGTCTGCACACTTCCTGCGGTGTTCTAGTTATTTCCCCGCGACTTGACGCAGCTCGCTCCAGACCACCAGGACGCACCAGCAGCCCCCGTCTCTGCTGACTCAGTGCCTTACCAGCAGTCCCTCCACCCCGAGACAGCAGCATCCAGCTACCGACGCACACTCCTCCGGTCGACGCGCCCCGGCATCACCACCCTACTCGCAGAAATGGCTAAGACCGCAATCGGTGAGTTTTTAAACACTTGATATCTTGTGTATTTTTTTTGACGGTGGTGGCTTCGCAGGTTTTGAGGATGCTGAGGCTGTGGCGACACCCATGGCACAAAAGGATGCTGAGGGCTGGTGAGAGGGAGCGGCCAAACTCATCTGCAAGTCACTTCTAATGATTCAAATAAACAAGCAGCATTTTGATATTCTCAATGATTTAAAACACGAGAGTTAATTCATATGCGAATATAAATATGGCACAGATGCTGATGCGTAAGAGCGAGTTTAGGACGCAGTTTGTCATATCAGTGACGCATATGGATCAATCCAGAATCAAACATCAGTGTGAATCAGCATCAGCACCAAAGAGGAGGATGTTTTCCATCGCATACGCAGCAGCGTTTGTTCGATGCCTGCCGCACCTGCCTCTCACCGCCTGACTCAGTGCCGCGCAGCATAATGCAGCGACCCCACCCAACATCCCCGGTCCCCTTCAGCGCCAGCTCCTGCAGCCACGCAGCCACTCAGCGCTGCATCCACGCAGGGTGGGAAATATCTCACCGTGACAAATCCCCAATCATCAAAAACCGGGCCATCCTGCGTGGGGCTGTTCTGCAAAGCTCGTTGAACTCCACATTTCTTTGAATTTTTTTTTTTTTTTTTGTGGGTGACCGCCAAACGCATGATTTAGAGAGAGAGAGATAGAGAGACAGGGAGAGAAAGAGGGAGAGAGAGAGAGAGCACAGAACAGAGCATCCCTATCCAGATATCTTTTTTTTTTCGCAGTCGAGGGAAGAATTTAGCTCAGTGTCGTCTCTTCAATCCTGCAGGCTGTAAACGTGGCCTATATATTCAATAACTGCATCATTTATATTATTAGGCAGCATTTCTGGATTTATTAGAAGGATTAATAAAATGAGAGTGCATGTTATGGCAGGTGGGCGGCCTTATATTTGTGTCAGCCTGTTCATTTCCATATCAAGGCATGGCATATTTTGCTTTATCCCTTTATGCCTCATCGCAGGCCTATGCACATTAAATGAGATCTGCAGGCTTGACGAAAAAGAAGAACATTAAGGGAATTGTGTTGTTTTTTTTAAGTTGTGTGTGTGTGTGTGTACAGGCTGCTAAATGCAGTGTGTGTGTGTGTGTGTGTGTGTGTGTGTGTGTGTGTGTGTGTGTGTGTGTGTGTGTGTGTGTGTGTGTGTGTGTGTGGGTGTGTGTGTGTGTAGACAGTCTAGGGGCTGGTCTGTTTGTTTTATAGTTGACTAAGCACTTGATGGATGGAGGGGCATGCAGACAGACAGACAGCGGTGAGGGTCCTGCATGGTGTCTGCGCTGAGGGACAACGGCAACTAAACCCTGGCTGTTAAGAGTCAATGCCCTCTCCTCCTCCTCCTCCTCCTCTTTCTCTGTCTCTGTCTCCATCTCTCTCTCCTCCTCCTCCTCCTCCTCCTCCTCCTCTATGATCTGAGCTGTGGACAGGCAGAATGGGATGGGCAGGGAGCAGACACTCGGGGAGAAAGCCGTCATCACGCCAGTCAGCACTCGGCAGGTCATCGAGTTCATTTAGACTCTTTATTTTATTTTAGGGACGCATGGGATGAATATACATTAACTAATTCAATATGAATTTGTGGCTTTTTTCATTCCTCAGAGGAGAACAGAGGACAGTAATAAACTGATGTCTGAGGCCTCTGCCCGAGTGCCCAGAACCTCCCGTGTGCATTAAGGCCTCTATAGCACTTCTCCTGATCCGTATCATGCAGTCTTGTCGTTTCCAATTAGGTGTGGTCATTCAGCCGGGGCCCTGAGATCAATTCCTTTGTGCCCAGAAACATAAGACGACAAATACCATCAATTCTACGCAACTGATCAATTCCGCCTACATTCCTCATCTCTATCGCCATCGTCATTATGGGCCGTGTGCGCAGAGCTCGAAAGCCCCATAATTCATCCAGATTTATCACCGGGTCCCATCGATCAATGCGCCACACCCACCGGTTTGGTTTGGATGACTGTTGCTCTTTAAGATAAGTGACATCAGACCCGGCAGAGATGTTATTCTATATGCTCATGGTGGGATCATCACTTCTGGTACTCAACATCTGGATAAGGTCATTTTAGCATCTGGTAAATTGGAGGTAATCTGTGGGTTATTTCTACATCTCACAGTTACCTGTTTGCTCTTTTATTATTTTATGACACAATCCTGAGTCATCCTGCAGTTTGAATGTAATGATCAACAACTGACTGATATATACATATTGTTATTATTTTTATGATATTTCTAAATTATTTAAGTCATTCTTTTAGCAAAGAGTGATTCTTACAGCTTCCAACATGTCAGAATTTTCTCTATTTCTTGATCTTACCGGATAATAAACTGAATATTTGGGGACATTTTAGAAACCAAACATATTAATCAGATGATCATATTCAGTTGCAGCCCTGAGCTCCTTTGGGGGGGATACAGGTTACTGTTTGGCGAAATAACCCAAGCCCACCACTTGTGAATCATAAAATGAACCAGCCCCCGCTCATCTGGGTGCCATAACGTTTTGCTTTAATAGCCAATTTTGCTCCAGTAATACCTCCATAATTTTGTGATTATATTGTTGCCAGGTGGCCCTGCAGTAAAGCGCATGTATGCGCCGAAACACAGCCAAGCCCATGCTGCTGTGAAGCCATAGATCCCTGAAGGGCAGTAAAGGCTGTGATACACAGGCTCTTATTTTGCCGCGTTGGCCTTAACAGACACTTCGCTCGTGGCCTCTCATTCGTTTTTTCACTTTGTGCCTTTTTTGCCCAGAGTGGCACGTTTCACCATTCCTTGTTTTAATTCTTACAAGATGAAAGCAGCAGGAGGAGAACAACATCAAGAAAAGGACCTAACGGAGGTGTGGTGGTTTGTGCTAATGCAGAGTTGGAGCTCCCGGGAGATGCAGAGTGTGTGGGTGAAAAATATAGAAACAGAATAAGGGAGAGAGGAGGAGATTGAGAGGGAGACACAGATCAGAAACAGATGAAACGGAGGCCTGGGGGGGGGACGCAGAAGGTGGCACGGAAGAGGGATGCTTGCGGCGGAGGAGGTACAGTAGATACTAATGATCTGCGCTGATGGATTGAAGGAGGAAGTGCAGTTTGCTGGTAGTGCGTCTGTGGACAGGAGGAGCAGCTCTCTGACAGCCAGGCTGCAGATCTGACTGGTTGAAACCAGCCTGCAGGAGAAGAGTGGAGTGGAACCATTAAAGAGGCATCCAACATTATTTCGTCTCATCTCGTATTCTCATATTGAAAAAAGCTGCGGACCCAGCAGACCTAAAAGTGAATATTTCCTGCAGTGGAATGGCAAAGGCTGTCATCCAGGATCGTTCATCATTTTTTATGAGTCCCATCCACAGGGAAGGTGCTTATTACTACAGCGGTTACAAAAGAAAGTGATATTTTCTCCCTGGAGTAATACAATTGTAATTGGATATTTTTGCACAGAAGAGAATTTGATTTTTTTTTTTGATTATGGATATAAAAGCCAGATCTCAGAGGTTCTGAGTTAAAGTGCTGCAGCTCAGTTTAGAATCACAGTAAGTGTTTATCTTCTAAGACAAAAAAGAAATGATTGATTTGACTTGGATATGGTACAAACCAAGCTTCCAGTATAAAGTAATCAAATGAAGATGGTGGCACAGAGATTCAGTTTATTCAACAGAAAGTTGATCTGCACAGCGATTTATCAGAGCCTCAGATGTGAGGAATTGCTTTCTCTGTTTTACATCTCTGTAAATAGACTTATCTTTGAATTTTACGCTATTAGTTGGAAAAAATAAGACATTTGATAACATTCCCTTGGAGATTCTTCATTTTTTAAATATTTTATAGACCCAATAATTGGTTGATTAATTGAATTAAAAGACCCAGTGAATAACATCTGAATCATAACAATGCCAAAGTGTCCCACAGGTAGGGCAGATTATTTTAAGGAGATAATCAATTATAAAAAACTGGAAGAAACCTAAATCTCTGCCAAGGCCCAACAGTCCCCTTATGATGCCACATGTAAATTCATTAGATCCAGAGTTTTATTTGGAGCTGCACCAAATCTCACACACTCATTGATATCAGGCCCATGAATATGCCAGATTTTTTTCATCAAGAGAAATTAATTATTCTCAGAGAAGTGAAAGAAAATGTGGGGGAAACGATCTATTTCATAATCTTAATGGAAGTGAAAAAAGAATCCTGGATCTGCACCAAAATTAAATATATCCTGACACATACCTTCCACCAAGTTTTGTGATAATCTGTTTGGTAGTTTTTGCATAATCTTGCTTACTAACAGACAAATAAAAGCAGATGATAACATATTGTAATAATAATGTTTAGCTAAAGCCCTAAACTAGAAGATCTATATGTACTTTTCCATAATCACTGAGCAGAGAAAAGGCTTGAAACCAGAGCTTGTCAGCCACTGAACAACAATCTGTGCTGATCTGCTCCATAAGCACTTAACCCAAATTACCTGCTCCACTGAATTGTTCCAGTCTTGAGCTGCCAAGCGAGGTTGTGCGTGGGAGAAAATGGCTGCTCGAGTCTTGACATGTACACGGTACCTAACGAGGGTGTGACAACCCTCCAGAAGCTCTGTTCTCCCCGTTGTCAGCAGAAATGGTGCGCTCTGCTAATTACAAATTAAAGTGCCATCCACCTGAGCTGTCTGCCTCCATAAGACTGGAAGCAGCTTTTCCTGGGGGCCGCTGATGGCGTCTGCAGGTCCCAGGGGGAGCTGCCGTCGTCCCTGGTTCTTCGATCCCCCGTCTGGGATTTCTGTTCATATCAGAGAGGTGTTAGCATGATGATCAGCCCCACCCAAAAAGCTAATATTTTCCTTTCTCCATCCTCCACCAGCCACTCGATCCTCATTTCTTTCATCTGAGAATTTCTCTTATTTTGTGTTTCTCTACCTTCATCTCCACTCCTATACTCACCCCCTTTCTCCTTTTTTTCTACTATTCCCCAATATTGTTTCATCCCAATCGTGCCCTCACCCTCTCCTCTTCCTCCTCAGGGTATAGGGGTTAACAAGGCCTTTAGAGAGTAGTGAGAGCTACATCTGAGAGTTGATCACATTACCGTGGCGTCTGACTGTCTGCAGGGCAGAAAGTGAGACACAGGGAGGAGAAGAAGAAGAAGGAGAGGGGAGAGTGAGCAGGGAACAGGAGAAAGAATGGAGATTTGGATTAATCATGACTGTACACTAAGCCCCATTGTGGAGCAGTCTTTTACAGTAAATCCCGTTTTTTTTTTTCGTCTTTGCTACTGTGCGCCTGCAAATCGTGAATCAATGAGGCACGTTCCAGCGCTGCAGGCTGTGTGCTGTGGGTGATGGATTGTTCCGTGCCTTCAAGTTGGTCTGAAAATCTGCACCGTGATGCGGTGCACCCTGACGGAGCAGCGCAGCTAGATGTGCAAAAGCAGAACATTTCACAAGCTGCAGTGTGTTGCAGATATTTTTGCCGTTCTCCCTGCGGGGACTTGAAGCTCACATTATACGAAGTAGGTGACAAAAGCGCATGAATAAAATCAAAATCAAGGTTACACAGAGGGTTGTCATTTCTGTGGGTTTTCCCTCCTGCTCTTTGGAGGACTTCTCTATAGCAGATTGCCATATGCAGCCAGGATGAATTGATGCCAGCTTTGCTCCAGTGTTATTCACTTTTTGGACCATAAACGGGGAACAGGGTGGACAGTCATATCGCTGTGTGATGCTGATAAGCCACTAGCCTCCTTCCATAATCCACACGAGAGGAAGATAAGGAACAGCTTCAAATATTAGCCCAACATCAAACCTCAATCCTGGAGACTTTGCTTTTTAAATTACCTGAAAAGCATAAAACTAATCCCTGGTGGGTGTGTTTTTAAGGACCCAGTCAGAGAATGGCTGCGAGGCAATAGGGCGTTGGTTTGGGTACGTTCATAAATAATAGAGTAAAATGAAATGCATAGCTAATGATGTGTGGAGAATCCTGTGGGGACGACAGCATCTTGGCTGCTGGGGGAAATTAGGCCAAGAAAGGACACATCAATCCTACTGTGGTGAAAACAAAAGGCCTCAAAAACCTCCAGAAAACCCACAGCAGAGCAGCTCCACCACACTTCCTTTGATGAGGGCTTTTCTTTTCGGAGGATGCGATGAATAATTATTCGGCTAAAAATCTTGATCAAGGACCCCCTGTGGAGGCAGAAATGGGTTAATGATGTTTCATTATTTTTGTGTGTTAGTGGGTTAAGGATGATTCTTCTGTTTGTATGCTAGTGGGTTAATGATGCTCCGTGTTTGTGCATGTTGAGCACTAGTTTACATGCAACTGCAAGTGAGCAACAAACTCCAACACAGTCATGTTTCCATTTCCTCCCTCAGCTTACAAAGAGAAGATGAAGGAGATCTCAGTTCTCTCACTTATCTGCTCTTGTCTGTATCCGGAGACCCGCAAAAACATCATGGGCGACTTCCAAGGTACGTCGGAATCAGACGGAAGATTAACTGTTCATCTTCTGTATGAAACAAACTAACTGTGGGGTTCTTCGTTTGTTCCTCACACGCAGACATGGACATCAAGCCCATTAACAAGCGAGCCTCAGGCCAGGCCTTTGAGGTCATCCTGAAGCCCCCCTCCCCCGTGTCCGATATGACCCACTGCGTCACCAGCCCCCCGAAGAGGGACATTTCCCTGGAGGACATCCAGAAGAAGCTGGAGGCAGCTGAGGACCGGAGGAGAGTAAGGATGTTTCCAATCATTATCACTGCAATCCCAGCTGCCACAAATCACTTTGCTCTTCTGCCAAAAGCCACTAAAAACTGCAGTAAAGCTTTTTGTTAAACCACAAAATGAAACCCATCTCAACAAAAGCAAAAATTCCACCTTAACACAATCTCACTGCTTGACTTCCCTTGACATTTCATTTGATATCTGCTTGTTTTGGTCAATCGTGCATCACATTGACTACAGCAGCTGCAAAAATGCCATGAACAATCTAATCCCGACCCTGGCTAATTCCTGCATCGCATTGATTTGAACATCAATACCATCAGTCCACCAGCTGACAAATCCAGAAACCCACCAAGAAATCAATCCCCTAATCAATAACACAGTTTGACAGATTGTTTTAACACCAGATGTCCAATACTGTGGGTCTAACATACAGTGTAATTTACCAAGTACAAGCCATAAGCAGATGAAGGAGGCAAATAGAGAAAGTCTGTTGCATCAAAATATTTAATTGTTGATCCACCTTTCTCTGATTTAAAAAAAAAGTTTGAATATTGGTTAATTAATAAATCACTGTCCTGCTATCGACACCTCCCTCCCTGATTCATTATTTCTGCTTCCTCCTCCAGTCCCAGGAGGCGCAGGTACTCCAGGCCCTGGCTGAGAAACGGGAGCACGAGCGTGACGTGCTGCTCAAGGCCATGGAGGAGAACAACAACTTCAGCCGCATGGCCGAGGAGAAGCTCCACATGAAGATGGAGCAGATCGAGGAGAACCGGATGGCTTACCTGGCCGCCATTATGGAGCGCCTGCAGGAGAAGGTGAGGGGCCGGTAGTTTAGAATTCATACTGAGGTTATAAGAACCACCTCCCCCAGACACCAACAAATATAGTCTCAAGTATATATATTTTTGACAAAGACAAAGATGCATTTCTGTGCCCAGAGGGTGGGAGAGAGGAGGAAGAGGAGAAAATATCCTTGGGGAGGAGGACAGGCATAAATAGGAAAAATAATAAAGTAGTCACTGCAAAGGTCAAAGGAGGGAAGTGGTGCAGTGAGCAAGCAAAAATAAATAAATCATGACGTCCTCAACGTGTGTGTGTGTGTGTTTGTGTCTGCAGGAGAAGCACGCTCAGGAGGTGCGCAGGAACAAGGAGTTGAGAGAAGAGCTAACAGCATGAGAAGCCCCAACAGGTTCTACATCCCCACCTCAGAAACACCATTTCCCCCCCCTCTATCACCACCCCCGACCCCTGAGGAACACCCCCACCCCACCCACCCCTCCACCAGCTTATCCCACATCCCCCCCCCCCAACACTTCTCCAACCTCCCCCGCCCGCCCCTCGCCCTGCCATACTCCGTCATTCTACTACGAAACTACAACAGCCTGAGACACCACCCCGAGGCAGTGGGAGGTTCGAACGGTGTTGGGGGTGGAAAACAAAACAAAACGAAAAAATCAAAGATGATTTTAAAAATGAGGAAAATTAATGTCTCCCACCCACTCTTCCCAAAAAAAAAGAATGTTTTTGCTCAAACGAGAAGAAAAGAAAAAAAATCTAATTGACAAGTGACAGTGGGTATTGGTTTTTGTAAATACTTCTTTTTTTGTTATATACAGTATGAGACAAGCAGCAAAAGTATTGATTGCAGTGTGCCATTTTTATATATAAGTTTCCTCTCCTTGCATATATATAGATGTAATGATTTGTTAATTTCCATGTTTTTCCTTTTCTTTGTTCATTCCAGCCTGAGAATCTTTCTGTTTTTTTGAGGTTTCTCTTGTGTGGTAACAGGCTTAGATGTTTGTCGTGAGTTTGACAGCTAGCTGATGTGTCGCTGCGACCGGCTGCGTCCTCACAAGGCCCCGCAGCCTGGCTCCGTTCCCCTCGTCCCTTCAAGTGGGCGCACTCACTCATTTGACCCCTCAGATCTGGAAGCGAAGTAAAAAAAAAAAAATTGGATCTGCATGGTCGCTGTGATTTTCCATCCAGTCCGCACCAGTGTTTCCAATTAGCGAGGGGGAAGTTGGCAGAGGGAAACGGGGACAGTTTGCTCTCCTGTTGGGGGCCGCAAGCCGTCGCTGCACATCCCCTCCTGTGAGGTAGATGGTGACTGTGCCACAGGAGTAACACTATAGCATTTAATGAGCCCATCCTCATCCTCCCCTCCTTCCATCTGCAACCTCTCCATCTCTCCACACGTAAACATACCGTAGAAGCACTCACTCACACGCTCTCCACATGGGCAGGTGTTTGTCCAATCACAGCACAGAGCTCGGGAGGAGCTCGCCAAACTCTGTCCATCTGGCAACCGGAAATCACAAAACAACATCCGTGACCGATGGCGGGCCTCTTGTATGTGTCACAAACTCCAGTCACATTTCAATCACTGTAATATACAACACAACTGAGGTTCAAATGCATAAGAACGCTCAGAGCAAAGAACAACGAAACATCACCTGAGATCAGACTTTGTTACTGTGAATCTTACACTGGAGAAAATACACAGGAGTTACACCTCTCGCCATCTCATATAGAGGCTAGAGTAGTGTTCAACGTCATCAGCACCTACTGGAATCATTGCACTTCACTCCAAGACACCGTCAACGCCACCGAAAAGTCGGCACGAGAACTATATTTAAGCCATAACAAGGTATCACTGCAACAATGATCCATGAACACAGTATTTCCATCTGTAAAGGTGTATATGAGTGTATTAAAGTATCAGAGTAGTTTGTAACCGGGGGTGTTGAAGCCTGAGGTTGAACCCTGTCGGTCACATACACACGGAATAGGCCCATAGGTGTGTGCGAGTGTGTGTGCGAGTGTGTATTTCAGAAAGGGCGGGTAGATGGCCGAGCGTTTGATCTGTTGAAGTGTAAACCGACACAGTGTGTAACAACTGTTCACCACAGACAGTGACTATATCCTACCTGCCTCTCTCTATCTCTCTATCTCTCTCTCTCCTCCGTCCATTTGTGTGTTTCCCCCTCTCCACATATATCTTTGTGAGCAAGCAGTGGTTAATAAAGATTTGGGGTTCAGTGAATGAAACTGTCTCGAAGAGTGACTTTTTTCACATATTATTACCATTTGATTTTCCCGACATACCTAATAAATATTCATCCATCTGTTATCTATGCTGCTTAATCTGCAAAGGTCGGAGGTCAGAGGAGCTGACGCTGGACGAGAGGTGGACTCCACCCTGGACAGGTCTCCAGTGTATTGCACGGCCAACATGCAGAAACAGACATCTCACATAACCTAATAAATATATATATATATAAACTACACATTAAGATTAGAAGACAAATTACTATGTTGTCATATAACTATATACTGTTTTACAGTATTTATCTGGACTGTATATGAAAAAATCACCAATCATAGCACCCTGAATTTAAATGAATTTCATTACCCTATTTGAGGCCGAGAGTTTTACAAATTGTAAAAACCGCTGCAACATGCAACTTCACCACTAGATGTCATAAAATTCTATACACTGAACCTTTACCTTTATTTTAAAAGACATATTTACAGTGACAAGAAACAAAGAATATCAGTGTGAAAATACCACAATAAGACCAGTGGTTTCTCAGCATTTTGTAATATTTAACTCAACACAATTGATGACATAAATATCAAAACTATATTGCTGTTAAATAATCAGTTGGCTCATCTACAAATCATTTCAGTGAAAAATTATATAAGGAAACTAACTACAGCTACATGTAAGTTATTATACTAAACATCTCAATTACAGTCAATTACTGTACTTACCCATACTTTACTGGAGTACAGAACTTGTACTTACCTTAGGTTCAAGTACCAAAGTATGACTTTTGACCAAGAGACATAAAAGACATCTCCAAAATGTTGCGAAAGACAAATATATAAATACCTATACTCTTCTATATCCTATGCTACACTTATGTAACAGCTATAGTTAGCTGTAACTAATTTTATATACAAAACATACAGTATGACCTTTGTATAAATGATAATAGTCGTATAATAGCTAGTGTGTGTGTGTGTGTGTGTGTGTGTGTGTGTGTGTGTGTGTGTGTGTGTGTGTGTGTGTGTGTGTGTGTGTGTGTGTGTGTGTGTAGCTCCGATGTTGTTGAAGCACCATTTATGACCAGGAGGTGGAGACAAAAGACAACTTATCCTCACCCACAGTGTCACTGATCTTGTGTTTTTGGCTGCAGTGGCTCTTACATCACTACCTGGCCCTGCATCATCGTCGGTGGAGGGAGGGGTGATTTGGCGAGTGAGTGAGCAAGTGAGCGTTTGGTTGAGCAGAAGAAGAAACAGAGAGTCGGAGCTGAGAACAGAAGGTGCAGCTGGTGCGAGGCCGAAGCCATGGCAAAGAGACAAAACTGTTCTCCGCACACATCCTCTCTTTTCTCCATCCCTCTTTCTCACACTTCACTCCATCCCCTCCTCTATGTGCAATCCCTCCATCCTCTCCTTTTCCATCCTCTTCAAACCTTCCCTCCCTCTCTCTTTCCTCCTCCTCTTAGTTCCCACGGAACACATGGGGCCAGCCAGGCTGCTATTGTCCAGGATATCCCCTCCTTGTTAATGGCTTCCTGTGCACACACTGAGGACTACTGACAGAAACAAGCCTCCTCATCTGATACAGGCATCGCACACACACACACACAAACAACTGCAGTCACACAAATGCACTCACAAATACACTCATACCCACACGGTCTTGAACACACAGACACATAAACACACTGGTGAAGCCACAAGTGATGTATCAGAACTCTTTTATTACAGGGAAGTTGTCATCGCACCAACAACAACTTTGAAAATCTTTTTTTGTCAGTGCTCACTCGTGTTTTTATACAACCATAAAATATACAATCTGACAGTGAGGTTTATCAGGAAACACGTTAAACTTTCAGGGGGAAACGAGAGGCTACGATTTCTAAATGTCTCTAAAGACAGTAATGACAAAAGAAAACTGAAGTGTACAGCTGTGAACCCTCTCCCTCTCGGTAAATACTGATTGACGACGCTGCAAATACAAGAGACGAGGTGATAAAAATCACCCAAACATCATTTACATGAGAAATAAACTGGTAAAACATATGTGAAGCTTGGATTGTTGAGGAGAGAATTTACTGTAGAGAAGAACCATACGTTGAGGAAGTGAGCCCAAACAATGGAGCACCAGCCGAACATCAGAGGTCGAAGGGTAAATCATGGTTAAGTTATTTCAACCAAGCTGGTAGCGAACTTCTGTTCCCAGTACTTAGTCAAACAAACACCTGGTTTCGGTTATTCCACCCCATAAAATGCTTTAAAAAGGGGGGTGACTCTGAGAGCACCTCAGACCCTCCTCTCACACCAGCTTCTCTGTGTAACCAGGGCATCAACACTGGCTGTTTCAGCTCGGGGGGGGGGGGGGGGGGGGACAAAGGGGAGGGGGACGGTTTCACCCAGGAACTTGACGGACAGGCAACTGCTTGACCATCTGGAAAAGCCATTCCTGATTGGCTGACAGTGGTGGGTGTAACTTCTAAAGGGGTGGGCAGGAACACAGATCAATCAACACAATAAATCACTCCGGTTGCTTTTTAGCCGTGGTCTCCCTTCTCACTGCTTTCTCTTCTACACAATGCATTAGCAAGAAAATAAACATCCTATAGCTATGTGTGTCCTCTGTGGGATCATAGAAAAAATAGTACTTTCTGAGCGGGGAAGAGAAAAAGTCTTGTCCTTGAAAGTCCAGCTCGGCTGTAGAGTCTCTATGTAGATTTGTGTCGAGGGGATCACCTCAGTCAGAACGCTCCTATCTCCATACCCCAGGGTCTGTAGGGTTTCCCCACACTGGATGTTGGGCCTGGGGGGCTGATGGTGGCGGGGGAGATGAGGGGGAAGGCGCTGAAGGGGAAGGGGAACGCCGAGAGGGAGGAGAGGAGAGGAGGGGAGAGCTTTGACACTGATGAGGGGACCAGGGCCGGGTGCAGGATGGTGGAAGGGGCGGCCGTCGTGGGGGGGACCCTGATGGGGCCTTGATCTGAGTGTGGGGTGGCGCTGGTGCTGCGTCTCCCCGGGATGTGAGTCTCTGCCACCGACGAGGAGGACGACGGCGAGGAGGAGGTGGACGAGGTGGATGTAGACGACAGAGGAGTCTGCGGGCTGCTGGTGGCGCTGCGGGGTAGAGGTGCCAGAGATGCGCCCTGTTGGTGCTGCAGGAGGAGGGAGTGGGCAAGGTGGGCCGGAGGGGATCCGAAGGCAGAGCCCCACGCCAGGTGGCTGAGGCCGGAGTGAGCCTCCCTCTGGCTGGCGTAGTTGTTCAGGTGGGAGACCAGACGGATCCGCAGAGGGTCCGTGCTGTCCAGGCCTTCGATTATACTCAGGTAACGGGCCGTCTCCGCCAGGCACTCCCTGAAACCCAGACCCCTGTAGTCCATCGCCAGGGCATGGGCGTCGAAGTAGCCTGAGGGGCGAGCGAGAGGAGAGTGGATTCGTTAAAAAGGTCAGCTCATCAGCACACAACTAAACAAGTTAGTCCAGAATTGAGGGAGTTCTGACATGAATCAATATGTCCCTGGCTTTGGGACGAATGTGGAAAAGCAAATAATGTGTCTAAGGAAAATGTATAATCTGGACATTTATTTGTTCATTTAAACATGTATTTTAAGTGTTAAATGTCCAGTTCAAGAACTTTTAAATGTGTAAATGTGAAGTTCGAGGTGTTTTTCTGTACCAATAAATCAATCCAACGTACCTTTGCCTCCGGCTGCATGAAGCATCTTCAGGTGGTCAACAGTCATCTGCAGGATCTCTGCTTTCTCCAGTTTGGCTGAGCCCTTTAAATGGGGGGGAGGAGACGAATAAGTTAAACACAAATAAACCAAAAGAGCATAACTAAATAAAAGTGTTTCCATATTTTGATACTTTAAAAGTGAGCTCTGTATAAGTGACGTTCGAGCTGTGCAGTTAAATACCTGCTTCTCAAAGGCGCTGGGGACGAGCCTGCGGAGCTCACTGAGGCTGTTGTTGATCCGGTCCCGACGCCGTTTCTCGATAATCTGATCAAAAACAAAACACACATTCATTTAGACTCGTGGTTTGCGGAATATCTGCGCACGTGGCGATATCTGCAGGCTTCATTCACTGGGTCAACAACTGACACGTTTTAAAAAAAAAACAAGATCCACTTACTCCTCGACGCCTCTTCCTCGCCTGCACCTGAGTGGATGTGGTTGGAGACATGGAGCCAAGGGGAGAGCTCATGTTCCTTAAGAGGAGAAGAAATAAAGAGGATGAGTCAGAGGACACTTTAATGTGTTTTTACAATAACAGAGTTGTGGACTTCAACCATCTATCAACGTGAATCACGAGGAATAAGAGAAAACAGAGTCCAGGGTCTTAAAAAAACAAACTTACCCATTTTCATCTGCGCTCTCCTTCTCCACCTCTATGGTCTCATCCAGTTCGCTGTCCGAGGAGCTGAAGTCGTGGTTCCTCTTCATCTTGACTCTTCCTCAATAGTCCCTCAGTACAAGTCCTGTATTGTGCAGTGTTGTGTTGTGTGTGTGAGTCCAGGTTCGCCCGCAGCGTCTCGGTTTGTAGCGCAGCCGCTTTCCCACGGTGTCATTTCAACGCTGCTGGCCGCCAGCAGGGGGCGGGGACGAGGGCAGGGCCAGCCAATCGCACGCCGGTCCGGTGTTTGAGTGACAGCGCAGTTGGGCCCGAGCACGTCCCCTTTAGGCCCGAGACTGAGAGGAGGCTGAAAAAACTGAAGACCCCTCACTCTGAGGGTATTTCTGAAGACACTTCCTTAACCTTGATCGTTATTAAGGTTAAAGGTCCAGTGTTTAAGATTTAGGTGAAAGGGATTCATTGGCAGTTATTGAATATGAAATAATCCTAGTGATCTTTTCACTAGTGTGTTTTATCTAAATTGTACAAATTATTGTTTTCTTTACCCTAGAATGGGCCCTTTATATTTAACATGCTCCTGTAACACAGCAATTTCCCAATTCGGGATTTATAAAGTACGTCTTTATACGATCTATCTATCTATCTATCTATCTATCTATCTATCTATCTATCTATATCTATCTATCTATCTATCTATCTATCTACCTATCTATCTATCTATCTATCGTACCCTGTGAATCACTACATGCAGATAATGAAAAAGGACGTAAACACAAACTGCTCTTTCTGTGATGAGCATCCTTCTCAATCTCATTGCAGTGTCCCAGATGAAACGGTGTCAGTAACACCATGTCTTTACCCTAAATGTCCTCTGATATCCTCCTCTGGAGACACGTTCACGTTCGCACGCACACACTGCACACAAGCTCTCGCCCAAGTAGATAATGAGTGCGTTTCATTTTTGGGTGAACTACCCCTTTAACATCAGAGTGACTGATCTTTCCAAGCATAGATGATCTTTGGGGAGACTTTGACAGCGGTCCAATGGACTTTCGGTCCGTGCCCCCCCACCACCACCACCACCCACCACCCATCGCCCTCCCCCCCCCTCCTCCTCCTCCCCCCTCCTCCTCCCTCGTGCATGTCCCGGTGGTGATGAGGAGTGGCTGGCCGGCTGTCAGCACGCGCTGGCCGTGGGAAAGTTCCCCAACCGACGCTGATAACCAATCAGAGGCCGGCGGCCGTCTCCGGCGCTGGAATGAATGGAGCAATTGGTCGGGGCGACGGGCGGTCTGCGAGCGAGCGTGTGAACCTGTAATCCAATCCTGACTCAGGCAGAGACAGGGAGAGCTGCCGCAGCCGGAGGAAGCCGACGGGTCTAATCTTACCCCACAGAGAGACCTCATGCACGGCCACGACTTCAAGGAGTGCGTGCAGGGCGCGCCCAACAAAAGAGCACAATGATGATGCGCGTTTCCACATCAGCACCATATACACCACCACTGGCTCCTGTTGTGGTCTCACACAGACACACACCCACACACACACACACCCACACACCCACACACTCCAAATAATGTGACAGAGCTGCTGGTGTGTGTTTGTACACACTGAGGGCTCGTGTTTCCGCAGCTGAGGGTCTCCTGCAGGGACCCAGCTGAGTCATGTCCAAGCACTTTAATACAATATCATTACACCAGATAAGCTGAGGGCTGATGGGCGATAAAAGAATGCCACAATATAACTGTCGTCATAATAACAGCCTCGTGATGTCTTGATGCATTGTGTAAGGCTTAAGCACAAAGAGGAGGTCCAAGACATAACTGATCCACCTCAGATTTGCTGTTTGTCAAGTGTTTATCATTCTCTGCTCATGAAGACGAGTTTAAAACCACAACTTCAGTCTGGAGCAAAAGTCTCCATCTAGATACAAATTTAATTAAGTGACATTAATCATGGTAGTCATCTGTTAATATTTTTATTCACTTGATATCATTTTTGGCCATGTGGTCCAGGCCGAGATAAACTGTGACATAACTTCAACATGCAGATTGTCTTACTGTGCCATTTATCACACAGACGCAGTAGTTGAAGTACAATTTTAAGGTACTTGTATCTGAATTCTTTTACTTTTGACATCCCTGCAGGCAGATGTTACTGCACTCTTTACTGCACTATATATTTTTTCTCAGCTTGTTTTTGATACAAGATACTTTTGTGATTATGTCATAATAAATATAATTGATCAGTAAAGCAGTGAAATTTGGTTTACGTAGTCCATGATGGGACTTTTATTTTGTAAATAGTTCTTCTCTAGCCTATTTTTACTAAAGTAAAAGTTTGAATGTAGGACTTTTACTTGCAATGTGATTTTGCTACTTTTTTTAATGTAAATTCACTGAAAGATTGACTCTCAGATTCTCATGTGAAAATATGAAGAAAGAAAGAATTGAGTTGGAACTAAAACAACTTTATTTGCAGTTTCAAAGACATTGGCTTGTTAGCATTGTTTTCATTGTTTGCAATCCACATTGAAACCAGTTGGTACTGGCAGCACGAGGACATTTTGTCTGTCTGAAAGGAAAAATTGTGTTTCAAAATGTCACTGAAGGTTATCTTTTCCAATAAATAATGCATCATGGGAAATTTCAGGCAAACAAACCTAAAAGGCAAAATAAGGCGAGAAAACATGCACTTTGGCAATAAGTAAACGTGAAACCCCTGATTCGTCAGACGTGAAAACAATGTTGCAATATAAATGAAATACGCCGCCGTTGCCAACTTTTATCTTGCGCTAATAAAGATTAACAGTAAATCGTGGATCAGTCAATGCTAACACAAACACACACACGCATGCACACACAGTAATGCGTTGATCCTTATCAGTGGGAGCCGAGAGAAACCGAAGGCGTACCAGTCATCACAGAGAGAGAGAGAGAGAGAGAGAGAGAGAGAGAGAGAGAGAGAGAGAGAGAGAGAGAGAGAGAGAGAGAGAGAGAGGAGAGAGGAGAGTACATATGAATGAGAGGAAGCACTTAGGGCTGTTTTCATCTTATTGTTGTTGTACAAGGCTGCACTTAAAGCAGGACAGACACACAGATGCACTCATAGATTCAACCACATGCCTATATATGATTTGTGTGTGTGTGTGTGTGTGTGTGTGTTGGGGAGTGGGAGTTTGTGGGAGCTGCGTTCACACACACACACACACACACACACACACACACACACACACACACACACACACACACACACACACACACACATCTGAGTTCATGCAACCTGAGGCCTTTGTCACAATAAACACAGGTGTGCATCCACATGAGTTTCTGGCTCTGTGTGAGTGTGCGTGTCCTTGTGTGTGTGTGTGTGTGTAACTAGGGGGAGTGGGAGGGGAGGTGGGGGGTGAGCTCCCTTGTTGTATTTCAAGTTCACCCAGAGTTCCCACGCTGTTATTTTCTGCCCCGGCTGTCTTTGTTCTACCGGTCTCATCACATGTTGTGATTAGTAGGGCCTTTCAGGGGCCGCCCTTTGAAGGTGAGGGCCCGCAACACAACATTATCAAATCCCAGCCTCCTCCCTCTCCCTTCTCCCACTGCAAATCAGGCCACCAAACCGATTCACACTCGGGGCCAGAGCAAATCAGAGTCGCAGTGACAGTTCACCTCCGTTGTTCCTGTGCTCCTTTTCTCTTTGTCTTACTTTCTATTTTGACGTATTATCTACTGTTATGTTTGCTTGGATTCATCCCTCCATCCGTCTTTTTCTCCTCCTCAATCAATACTTTCCTGTTAAATTGAACTCACAGGTACTGTCGCCTCCCCAAAACCTCTCTTGAGCTGACACTCTAAGACACTGTAAATTGATACACAAGGTTTAGGGTCAGTTCTAAACAGAGAGATAAATACGTTTATTCAACATTCAAATATTAAATGATCTTGAACTTTTGGCCAGTATCATCCTCTGCTCTCTCTCGCTGTATACAAAAACCTTTTTGAATTTCAGCTTATTTATGAGCCATGACTGTGTTTCTGCAGCAGTAACATGTCATCAGTGCAGACATAAATTGAGTCTATCTCACCCAATGTAAATGGTTGGAGTTCTGCAGTGTCTGCACATTCAGGCTTTGAAGGAGTTTTAAAGGGATATTTCACCAATAAATTCCTCTCACTGCTCTGCACAGTCTATATATTTGTTTGCATTGAGTGTAATACTTCTCCTGTGCATATTTACACAATGGTCCACATGTCACTGTGTGTTTAGTTGTATTAGTTTGTTTGGATTTGATTTCCTGCAGCCAGCTGATGTGGATCCACATGACTTCAGTGAGTGTAAATGGAGCTGGGCCGCGGTGCTGACAGACTGACACTGATGAATGATGTTGATATCATGTTCAGGAACCCTTAGTTTGTCTTAAACCAAACACAGTCATGCTAAACTGCTAACTAAATAATAAATACTGAAATCTTCCTGGTGGTTTCTGCCTTAAAATGCCCTTAACTGTCAACTGGCTTCCAAAGAGATTCTAGGGGATTCTAAGTGTTGTTCAGTTTTTTGTTCAGCTTTCAAGTTATTTATCTTTTTTAGAGTTTGTGCAGAAAATATCAATTATTAAAGTATCAGGTAAATTTCCTCATCAGTTGAATCAGATCCTGACTGAGTCGGACTGGGTTTGCAATCCGTACAGAAACCTTTATTTTTAAGCATATATATATATATATATATATATATTTTAACTTATGGGAACATGCAAATGGTGTACATACAGAAATACAATATTTGTATGTTGATTTGTTTCATGCTTGATTCATTTGGAAATTGCTTAAATGATTGACTTACCTGGAAAACACAAACCTTTCATTTTTGAGTTGTCTGCTATATTGTTCTTTCATTGTACAAAACACAACATGAAGCAGGAAATAATCCTTCCTCACATGTTGATTCATTTTCATCTGTTGGTTTTTGTCATCTTTTCATGAAAGTTTCTTTAAATTAGGCGATAACACAAATGGAAAAATGTTGACAATGTGTCATTTCAAAAAGATTGGAGAAATGTAAACAAGACATAATATTTAGGAAAACCTGCAACAGAAATAGACACTGGTCTTCCTATCACAAGATAGTGTACCATCAAAAATCAATTTGAAACTGTGAAAATGTAAGTTGCATAATGTTACTTTAAACTATCCCACAATGTAATGACTGGCACGATGTTTGGAGCAAACTTTGTCCAGATCCATGTCAAAATTTAATGAGTTCTTTTTTGGCACATGTCCCAACCTTCCACTCATTTTAATGGAAATCTGTTCCGTAGTGTTTGTGTAATACTGCTGACAAACAGACAAACAAACAAACAAACAAACAAAATGACCGGGGTAAAATGGACACATCCTCTTTGGCAGAGGTAACAACCTAATCCTATAGTTCCCACATCAGACTTGTAAAAGAAGCACGCTGTGTCGTGATTGGCTTCCAGCTGTGGCACATTTGTACCTACACATTTAAAGTGAGCATGGATAAACTCTCCATCTTGAATGCAGATGAATGTGAAAACAGCCTGCTTGCGTCCGCCCCTGCACAAACAGCTCATCATCATAATTCCTCACAGTGAAGTTGAGTAACAATAAGCAAAACACATTTTTGTGTGGAGACATGTTTCTGTGTAACGTGCTTATCTTTGGCTTTGCTAAACCAAACCTTGCAGTTTTTGAAGGTGTGAGTCATGTTGAGACACAGAGGGCTGCGGCGTCTGCAGGTTCGCCACAGACAGATGTTCGTCCGCTCAAAACAATGCGTCGAGCTGCTCTCTGGTGAAACCCTGCGGAGGGCGAGCCTTGTTATTGTTTATAAATAGAGCTGTGTGGAGCCCTGAGGAAGGCTAACTTTGTTTCCCCTGACAGGCAGGGGAAGTGACGGCTAAATATGCACCAGACGTGTGACACCCGACCATTGTGCCTGAGAGAGAGAGAGAGAGAGAGAGAGAGAGAGAGAGAGAGAGAGAGAGAGAGAGAGACCATAGTATTGTCCTTCACAAGGGTGGGGGTGTGGACGTGGTTTCATTGTTTGTCCTTGTCTATCGGCGACAGTTACTGGGGTCCTCTCCTCCACCCCTCACGACTTGTATTCTTCTCCCCATTCTAGACTCTGTGTGTGTGTGTGTGTGTGTGTGTGTGTGTGTGTGTGTGTGTGTGTGTGTGTGTTGAGGAAGTAGAGGATGTGTCAAAGTTGACCCACTGACACTCATCTCTGTCTGGTCTCCCCATGGGAAGTGTTCGAGGGCCTCCCCTCTCTGTCCCTCCATCACTCACAGAAACACACGCTGCGCTCAGACATGGACTGAGCTCCGTACATTTTCCTGATATCATCCAGAGGGGCGGTGATGATGACGCAAATATCATATCAGTTCCTCCGGACATTCTCTGGAACTTTTCCTGCCAGGTCCCTGGTACAATGTCCAGAAAATGTCAGAGTGAGCCCGTGTGAGAATGCAATGGGAAAATGTCCAGAATAATCACAGCGGGTGAGGAGGCGCGTCGATAATGTTTTTGAACTTGTCATGGACCCAAAAATGTGTCACACACGTAGTGGTGGTTACCATCAAGAGGAAACCAACAAATATGTCAATATGGACAACGTTTTGTTGTTTGTGGGCTCATGACACATCCATGTATATGTATGTTTCAATGTATTTATATGGATGGATGGAGTGATGGGTGGATGAATGAAAGACGGACAGATGATGGATGGATGATTGATGGACAAACAGACAGATGGATGGACAGATGAGATAGATAGATATAGATAGATGTCAGACAGCAGAGTTGATGGACATATGTTGCACGGATCATATCTGATGTCTGTGTTTTTTTCTTGTCGTCTGCAGGAAACTCAGACGACCTGAACACACTCCCCCATCATCTGCACTCTGATCTTCTGAACGCTCTAATCCTCTGTCTGGTAAACTTGATATCAATATTTCAACAGGTGGATGAGTGGCTGAACGCAGCCTGTGACTCCCATGTGTTCCATTCAGTCAAGTACCTTCTGGTGAGTGCTCACAGGACGTCATCATCAGAGCCGTCTGACTTTAATCTGGAGGTAAAGTGTTGGGAAGCGGAGCAGGTTTTTTTGGGTGGGGGGTGTTCGGGTGGGACTCATGCCTTCAGCCAGTGAAACTCCTGGTGGGTGGCCACCGCGAGGAGCGAGTGTGAGAGAAAGTCACGGAGAACAAAGGCCGTCATTTAGCTTTCATCTCAGCTTGAGGTAATTATTTGGTCTGAGGTTGACCCAGTCACACTTTGAAAGTGACCCAGTGGCCTTGGAAAACAGTGAGTTTTGCACTGTTTTGACATTTGGTATGATGAAGAGCATACAGGACCAGAGTGGCAGCTGAGATTAGAGAAAGGAAAACCTGCCGCCATGTGACAGAAGTCACGAGTAGCACGAGAAGTTCATGGTTTGTGCCCAGAGACTGAGTCAGAAGCCTTTGATATGGCTCTGATCTCTTGGCATGACGTGGAGATATGTCGAAATGTGAGATGGAAAACAACGTTGGTTACACAAATTTGTCAAATGTGCACACACACACACACACACACACACACACACACACACACACACACTCCCAATGCACACAAACTGCTAATCACTCATCTTTACTCACTAATTCGATAACAAGCCTAAACAGTTGAAACATGTTTTAGCGTTTGACATTTGGCCTCAAGAGAAAAAACAAAGCGAGAGAACAAAATGAGGCTCCCGTCAGTATCTGTGCAGCCTTGGGAGAGAGCTGCCCCCCTCTCCCGCCGCAGTGAGGGGTTGCTGGTCCTCTGACCCCGGTAATGACAGCGGGTCAGGAGTCAGGTTGTGTGAAGGAACCGTCTACGTCTGCGGAGCGCGTGAGGAGTGCCTGGGAACCAGAGCTGGCTGTGTGATCCTGTGAAATTGATCTCTGCAGGACCAGTGGTGTGTGTTTATGTGTGTGGCGGTTGTCTGTGTGTAGGAGTGGAGCGACCGCGACAGGAGACACACCAGCGGAAATGGTAGATCCCAGTGGTCGGGCCCGACGTGCCATGACCAGGGTGCCCTGTCTGCCTGTCTGTCTGCAGTGGGGATGATGGTGGAGGGAAAAGATCCAGCTGAGACGACTTTACGCTCCACTGTCTCCTGAGAAAGAAAGAAAAGCATATGTAAACCCCAGATTAACATTTCTCATACTCTAAATAGCTAAACGCAGCACAAATATAGCTCTTGTACTTCACATTTCAGTGGGAACTGTTCTTTTTAAGAGCAGAAAATTGTGTTTGACAACCAAACAATTGAAGCAGATGTGTCTGGTTCGTAAAAAGCAACTTTCAGCATCTGCTGCTCGGAGGGTCATATGTTTTTATTTAGCCTTTACAAAACCCAAAACACAAATACAAAATTTGCGAGGAAATGTGCTTATCTGCCGTAACCTAACATGTCTGCACATTTTGCTATTTAGTCAAGAATAACTTTGAATGTAAGAATCATGGCTGCCATAAAAGTTAAGAGAAAGTGCTTTGTAGTTTATGACCTCCTCCTCGGACGTTATGTTTTCATCTGCATTTGTTTGTTTGTTTGTTTGTTTGTTTGTAGGACTACACAAAAATGTATAGATTGATTTCCACAAAATTTGTAGTTTGTGTCAGGGAAGAACAGATTTTCAAGGGAATAATTATTGAATCTTTTAGAATTTCTTTTTTGGCGCAGCTTGTTTGAATTTGAGGGGACTGTTTTGCCTTGGCGGAGGAATGTGCTCGACTGAGTTTTGTTCTAGTTTATTTTTTACTTTTGATATTGTTTGCCATTTTCTGGAAAATGTGTTAAAAATTTTGACCAACAACCAAATTGATTGAACTCCATGAAAACGAGCAACAACATCTGCTGAGGAAGATCATGTGATTGGATCAAAAGCTCCGGAAGAGCGAGAACTGAACATTATTTTCTACTTTTATTGGGGTAACTTAAAAGTGTGTGTGTGTGTGGGAGTGCAGTCCATGCACACATCCACTATATGTAGCAATATGTATTGACGTCTTCATGCTGTAAAGATGTAAATGCTTTGCCTAAATAAGTTAATTTAATCAAATTTTAAATGAATATAAACAGGGAAGAGTGTACGTTTAAGAGAACAAGAAGCACATGAGAGGAGGTTGTGTGTGTTTGTGTGTGTGTGAAAGAGACAGACCCCTCCAGTAAAGGCCTGGTCGCTCTTTCATCTCCAGCATCTGCTATTCTTCTTAAATCTCTCTCTCTCTCTCTCTCTCTCTCTCTCTCTCTCTCTCTCTCTCTCTCTCTCTCTCTCTGCGGCCGCTGTCTGTCTGCCGCTCGACCACTTCAGTCATATCTGCAGGCTCGTTATGGCAGCTACAAAACCAATCCCTCCCTGTGCTTATTCAATCACAGAGGGATCTCGGGAGCTTTCTCGTCTGTCTCTTCCCTCCCAGAGGCTTTGTGCAGACATTTTCAGAACAATCAGATGAATTACAGTCGTTGGTACGTTGTGATGTCTGATCCCTTCGCTGTGCATGGGGCCTGCGTGGAAATGCGGCACACCCCGCTCAGAAATTCTTTGAGGTCTGCTACAAAAAAAATCATAAAGAATCCAGTCAGTATATACAAAGGCTTTTAAAGTAATGACAAGAAGAATACATATGTGCTGTATTGTGATGTGAAGGATAGTGATGGTATCGTAAGGTTTCCCATCAAAAAGACCAAAAAGGAAAAAGTTGCACATTGCTTCTAAAATAATTAATGAAATGTACAATGTGTATCTTTTTGTACTATACAATAAAATATACTGTACACAAAGTGCCATACTGTACAATACAGTAGCATGCAAAGGGGCTCAACAATATTGGGAAATTAATTATAATTTTATTGTGTTGACATAACTCTTCAGAGTGCCACTCTCTTTATGTTTTTACTTATGTATATCCTAATGTTTCCTAATCAGCAGGACAGGATGACACAACTGTAATTTCCCTGATTTATAAGTTGAACTGTGAAATTCTGACATCAGTAATAACACTGTAATACACTGTCAATCACCTCCAGATATTAAAATTAATTTCTTCACGAAACAATGTGGCACAACAGAACAAAACTGTGTGTGTTTACACAACACAATGTCACGTATGAAAGAGTGAAAGCTTTGCAGATGAGACGTTTGTGCTTCGGGCAAAGTCAAATCCAGGTTTGTGGGAAGTCACACACTCGTGCGTGACTTACGTGTTGTCATGACATCACTCGGAGGCCTGATTCAAAACATTAATTAGACAGACTTCCCCGGCTTGTTTGCTTTTGGACTTGTGAGTGACGTGTGTGTGTATTTGTGAGCATGCATGTGTGTGTGTGGATTCGTACGGGCGCACACACACATGCATGCTGCTCCTCTGTGCTTTGTGTGAGGCTGCATGTGATTCAAGTTTTGGTTCACTCAACAAGCCGTGGGTGTGTGTGTGTGTGCGTGTGTGTGTGCGTGTGTGTGTGTGTGTGCGTGTGTGTGTGCGTGTGTGTGTGTGTGTGTGTGTGTGTGTGTGTGTGTGTGTGTGAGTGGTTAGTGCAGCACTGATTGCTGTTTATTTGGTCTGTGGGTCGACACAGAGCCGAGCAGTCAGGAGTCCCACACTGACAGCTCTGTTTTTATTGGGTCCCCGTGGCCGTACCAATACTAACAGTGGGGTCGCGCTCTTCCCTCTGTCCCCCGCACCCCGACCCTCCCACACCAAGCTTCCTGTCTAACCATGGTGGAGAAATACAGAGGGAAATTAAAATACACAAGATTGAATCACCTCACAGTAACACATGTGAGGTGCGAGGACAGAATGTGTCAGTGCTTTCTTAGAAAAATAACTGATCGACCTGCAATAGATGAAAACTCCACATTAATAAAGTCCACACTTCACCTCCTCTGTTTGTCTGATGTGGTACGAGTCAGGGAGGAACCCATTCAATTTCAGTATGGAATCAGATCAGGGGCAGCGTCCTGAATGTTACTTTTAATTTCTTTAAGATTCTGAGAACTTTTTTGACAATTTAATTGATTTCTCAGAGAATAATTTCCGGATCTTAATGAATCAAATACATACACATTTAGAAAACTGATTTATGAGTGAGTGAAAGGTAAAGGTTTCAGGGATGATTCTCTAAATGTCTCTTTTAAAAGTGTAGCATCCTGAACTAACCTCCTAATATCATGTAATGGACACTGATGAGATTGAATGAAATCTTTACTTACACAGAGGAAGCTCACAGAAAACAGATTCTAGATCTAGTCACACAATGCAAATCAATATCACAGCTAAACACTAGATTTAAAAAGAAGAGAAGCTACATGATGACCAAAACTGAGTCACTTCAATTTAACTGTTTAAAGATTTGTTTTGATTGTTCGATCACTTGTGCAACTTCCCGACATGACGGAGGAAAGATTCACATCTCTTGAACGAATCAATTCCTTGATTATTCCTGCTAAACCGTCTGATCGCAGTGAAACATTTTTTTCTCATGACTTGTCACAGTTCAGCCCCTACACACCGATGTAAGATAAACACACACACACACACACACACACACACACACACACACACACACACACACACTAACACACACACTCAAGACGGTCTATGGTACATGAACACTTAGTCAACCATGAAATGTGCCCCCGCCTCAGCCAACACACACAGCACTGGTAAAGAGGTCACTGCTACCGCTTCACCGTCTGGTGGTGGTCAGACCCCCACCTCTCTCTCTCTATCACACACACACACACACACACACACACACACACACACACACACACACACACACACACACACACGCACACACACACAAGGTCACACATCATGATAATGATATAATAACTTGTATTGTCTGTAACCCTCTAACCACATAATGGGAAACAGTTTCTGTATCTTCACCTGTCCTAACCAGACACACACACACACACACAAACACACACACCCACAGCTGACGTCTTCCTTTACTGAGAAGAAGAAAGTGATTAGAGCATTGGGGGAAGAAGGACAGGGTGGGGTGGGATGCTCAGATTGGACGGCTACGTGTGTGTGCGTGTTTGTGTGTCCCTGCTGTAACGGCTGCTCCCGGCCGTCCATACAGCTGTCTGCGAGACACACTCACACACACAAGCGCACACACACTGAGCGGCTGTGAGACATCCCCCCCACGACTGCTTCCCAGGCCTGCGACTGAGAGAGAGAGAGAGGAAAGGAGGGGAAACGGCTGGAATGGATTACACACAAACACAAACACAAACACACACACACACACAAACACGCACACGCACACAAACTCAGACACTAACTCTGTACTCCACTCCATATCTCTATGATCATGTGAGGAAAAGTTAGATGTTAAACTCTATCAGCCACAGTAGAAAAGTTTCCCCTCTTCTATTCACATGAGTTGATTATTTAGAAGATTCTCACATTTGACATGAATGTATTTGAATGTCTTTGTCTTTGGCAGAGATTGTATCAGTGGTCTAATCATAGTACTCACAAAAGTACCCTGAGATCTGGGAACACGGTGACATTGATAAGAAGTTTGACGGCGCAAGAAAAACCAGCAGTCAGAAAATCAGGCTGGTTATAAACACAGCAGCGGAGCCTTATTATCTAAACCACCTGGGGTGAAAAGTTAACGTGAGCGCACATGAAGTGTACTAATCCCCCACCACGCAGGAAAACTGCTGTCAACACCACTGCTGGTATCGTAGCTGCGACTTGAACCTGAAGTGAGTGTGTAAACTGTGATGGATGTTTAGTTTGGGTAATAATCTAACTGTTTGCCTTCGTTTTCTCTTCCAAATAAAGCTGGACAACCTCGGGGGTGACCTCATTAGACGGCTGCTCGTGTTTCCAGATTTTCTCAGATCTCAGGCGACTACAGTGTTTTTATTACAAGGAATGTTCTGCAACACCGAACGAAAGTAAGAGTAGTTACAAAGTCCAACTACAATGGATCAAATTTGTACCTCCGGCGAGAAGCTTTTGATTTCGCTCCAGTCGGTTTGTTTGTAAGCAAAAATGTGCAAAAACTACGGGACGGATTAACACGAAACTTGGTGGAAGGATGTGGTGTGGCACAGGGAAGAACCCATTCAATTTCTATGAGGATCAGTTGGAGGAGGATTTGTTCCCCACTGTCTTTAACATTGTTAGAACATTTTCCTTGGTTTCCCAGGGAATAATTCATGGATCCTGATGAAACTAATCAGGTACATAAAGGGGCCTGATATGAATGAGTCTGTATAATCCAGTGCAGCTTGAGTGAATTCAAAGTGGCTGTTGGTCCTTGGCGAAGGTACACATATCCATTCTAGTTCCCTAGGAAATTGGCAAACACTTAGAAAGTGATAAAATAAATGTGCCAAAATTGTATTTCTTTCTAATTTAATTTGTTCTACACTTCCACCAAGTTTTGTGGAAACTTGTGGAAACTGCAATAATCTACAGAATCTGTACATTTCTGTCACCAGGAAGTTGTCCATGATGAACAGGAAACTGGAGCTCAGTCTCAACAGGAAGCAATGAGCAGCCACTTTGGCGAGAGCGAACCTCGTGGCGAGCAGGTAAACGTTTACAGAGGACGTGTCGATTTAACACTGGATCTTCAATCCAGCGAATATAAAAACACGTTGAATGTCGACATAATGTTGTGTTAACCTGTAGAGTTGTTCACAAGTGTGTGTTGTCCTTGTGAACACAAACAGCTTCGGATACATCCTTCCCAGGAGTGAAAAGTTTTGCTTCTGGAAATGTTTTGATTGCAGAAAACGTCTATTTTAGTTATTTGTCGAGGGCCTCGTGGTATTCTGGACATGCCGTATGAAAACACACTGTTTACGTTCGCGTCGGGCACTTTACGCTGTGTTTGTTGACCCTGCAGATGGAAATAGACAAGAGGCTGGAGTTTCACAGGCACAGGAAAGGCTTTGTTGGCAACCGCAGCGCTCGGAGCTGTCAGTGCGGGCGTCAGGATCTGGAAATCTGCAGTGATATACCGAGGCCTCGATTGCGATCAGGTTCAGTGAGGAGGGATTCTGCAGGTTTTAATGAAAGACTACTGTAAGAAACAAAAGGGCAAAAGACAGAGGGAAGGAATCAAAGGCATTTGACAGAATGAGGCTCCATAAAAATCAAAGTTGTGACATCCAGACCTCAGATTTTAATGTCCGCCGCTCACCACGCATATTTGCTTTGTAGGTTTTCAGTGACTCTCATGAATATTTGGGAGCATGTTTGGGCGACAGCGGGTTCCTCATCGTGTATGTTTGCATGTGTGTGGCGTGTGTGTGTGAGAGGGAGAGAGCACTGTTGTGGTTATTGATGCATATTTCTTACGAGGCACGGCATTATGAGCTGGGCAGAAGTTGAGAGGCTGGTGGTGTGTTTGTTGTGTGTGTGAGAGTGTGGGAGCGAGACAGAGAGGGGAGACACAAAGACACAAGCAGAGTTGAAGGGCAAAACACAACGATTGCATGGGTTTGATTTAGATTTAGAAGAGAGAAGGACATGATGTGTGGGAGAGGGGATAAAAACAAGAAAGAGTGGAAGTGTGTGTGTGTGTGTGTGTGTGTGTGTGTGTGTGTGTGTGTGTGTGTGTGTGTGTGTGTGTGTGTGTGCGTGTGTGTGTGTGTGTGTGTGTGTGTGTGTGTGTGTGTGTGTGGGTGATACAGCGGCAACCTGATCCAGTGCGAACATGAGCCACACGCAGTCATTCCAAAACAACAGAAAACCCTGAGCACTCATACACACACACACACACACACACACACATTCAATAAATATGCATCTATACACATGCAGATATACTGTACAGGATCATTACATGGTATAGCGGGGACTGACACCTCAACCATTCACAGCAAGAAGGTTTCAGGTTCGAATCCTGCTTCCGCCAGGCTCTCTGTGTCTGGGTGGGTTTTTCTCCGTGTACTCCAGTTTCCTCCCACAGTCCAAACACATGGACATTGGGGTTAGGTTAATTGTAGGGATGTGAGACTGAACATTTGTTTGTCTCTGTTCATATTGTGAATAGAGACAAACCAATTTTCAAGGTAACTTTAGCTAGAGTTTAGAAAAAACACACAGTTTTGTCAGCTCATTTTTGATCTGATCATTTATCTTTCATAATGATGAAACATGTAGATGTGGAAAGAAAACCGTAGAATCTGACACGTCCCTTTTCACACATTGGGGGTTGATACGAACCCAACAATCTTATACTCATCCTGACCACAAATAACCATTTGAATCACTGAAAGATATACTTCAAATAAAATAAAACTTTGGGTGATTTCGTCATTTTAAGACAGAGTAAAGTGTGAAAGTTTAACTTGGATCTCATTCTGATTTGTAGTGACTGCAGTGTGTGTGTGTGTGTGTGTGTGTGTGTGTGTGTGTGTGTGTGTGTGTGTGTTCTTGGGTGTGTTGTCTGCAGCAACAGCTGTTAGATTATACAGAGTTGATGTGTCCCTCATGTTCTTCGGAAGCTGTCGTCATCCTTCCTGTGTTTTGGCCTGTAGTGCATGATGTCACTTCCTGTGCTGGGATGGCGTATATGTGTGTGTGTTGTGTGTGTCCGAGGGTGTGGACTATACAGGATCCAGCTGCAATGGGCTCCCTGATGTCTGTTGCACATGAATGTAACTAACACACTCACACAGGACAAACGACAGGGCAGCCTGGAGATTGCAGCAGGTAGATTATATTGTGTATGTTCAGTCTGCACATACTGAGTCAGAGTTTCTCCAGCTTCTCCTTGGAGATAAGTGCAATCACTGCTGCTGACAGATACGCTTCCTGTCTCTAATATATTTAGCCTATGACAGAAGGTGGAGGATGGAAGTTAATGGAGCCTCATTAGTAATCAGGCTTTTTCTAACATCAGTTGTTTCACATCCTAAATGTAAGACTTGTTCCAGGCGACACTTATTTTTGATTTAGCCTTTTCAGGAACTCTATTCTGACAGCTCTGTATAGTGTATATATATTTTCTCCATATGTTGGACCTATTTATATTATAATCACGACCACCAGCAGATGTTCATTGGCAGCTGGTAAAGGTCACTAAACATGAAAAATGTACAGGAGACTTTTGTACAGTTTATATTTTATTCAAAATTTCAAGATTTCAAACAAAGTTGTGAAAATGATGTAAAAGGTCAAGTCATTGTTTCTGCATCTTCACCACCAACTGTCCATCCATCCATTCAACAAATTCATTCCCTCAATCCACCTCTTTATCAGGTCTTCCATCTGTCCATCCCTCCATGTCCCTGATCACTCCCCTCATTCATCTTTCCTCCACTTCTCCACCTCGTCTATTCGTTCTTGTTAGCGTGACCCCGTTTCAGAGTGTATGGTTGGCAGCCGCGCTGCCGGGACACGTGGTTCATAGACTGGGGAGGTCTGGCAACACACTCTGTCTTTCCTCTCACACCATTTATTATCTGGACTGAGAGACTCCCAGGACCCAGAAGCTTGTGCTCACATGAACAAGGGATACACACATGCACACAAACACATGTACACATGCTGCCTGAGACACGCAACAGGCAGGATCACGCACATCACACAAAGAATATAAGCAACACTCTTCCTCTCAGTGTGAGAACATCAGCGAGGTCTCTTCACCAGAGTCACACAGATGTTCCTCTTGGCACCTCAGCAGGTTGTGGTGGGGCGGCTCAGGGGGCCTTTCTGGAGTCTGGGGGGCCACATAGGGCCAAACAGGGCCCCAGAGCCTGGATGAGAGCTTCCTTTGTGGGACACAAAGCATTGTCTGTGCTGGGAAAGGCCATGGCGATGGGAACACCGCCCAGAGCTGGACACTGAGTAGGGGTTCTAGCCCTCCGTGTGTGTGTGTGTGTGTGTACGTGTGTGTGTGTGTGTGTGTGTGTTGTGAAACTGTGAGACTAGGAGAGTAGGTCCGAGTGTGGGAGAGAGAAAGTGTGTCCTCTCTTATGACACAGAAAGATGGGCGATACAGTGGTATGCGCATCTGTGTGAGTGCGAGCGTGTGTGTGTGTGTGTCTGTGTGTGTGAGGTACTCCAGACTGCTCGACGTGTGTGTGTGTGTGTGTGTGTGTGGGATGAGCAGGGAAGTTGTGTGAAAATCAGTGTGTGAGAGAGCAGCTGGAAGGACAACGTCAGAGCAGCCCACTCGTTCTCTCTTCGGTCTCATCAGTGTGAGCTCAGTGTTAGAGCCTGGTCACACCTGACAGCGCTGCAGCCCGGTTCATATGATATGTGAACCTCTATGACACAAGTACCACGGCAGATCACTGAAGTTCACACAAGAAATATGGACGAAATATAGGCACAATTTTCTAAATAAAAATAAGCATCGGCGTCAAATGAAGCCTGTGATAAAGCAGTTACCATAGAAACAGACAGTGTAACAACCAGCACCGCACCCAGCTTTTCTGTCGAATATGATAAGATACGGTGCTGATGAGGGACCAGGAAGCACGGCGGCTATTTTAAGACTTTGGGAACTGTCGTTTGTGAAGTTCGAAGGAGCTGGCATGAGTCAGAGAAGCGAGCTTGCATGTGTGCATGAGCGTGAGTAACGGGGTGGAGTGGGGGTTTCTGGGACGGTGGGAATGGACGAGGAATGTCAGAAAGCCAAAGAAGGGGAAAGAATGAAAACAAAAAAGCAAAGAAGTGGTTTATGCCCACAGAACAAAGATGGAGAGAGTTTTTTTTTTTTTATAATTGGCCTTTTCCTTCGGGTCCCAGACTTACTGGCTGAGAGGAGGAGACGGGGGGGACAGAGGAGAGTATGTAGTCTCCCTCCAACACACACACGTATACACACACACACACACACACACACACACACACACACACAAACACACGCTCACAAACCACATAGACAGTTCAAACCCTAGGAAGATATTAGAAGAGCTTAAAACTGAGGTGATGTGGGAAGTCGACAAACCATCACCATCTAATTCCTCTTGCCACAACTCCTTTACTGGCCAGTCACATGCACACACACACACACGCACACACACACACACGCACACACACACACACACACACACACACACACACACACACACACACACAAACTCTAGCCGTTACAAAGAACTTGTGAAAACACACATACCACACTTTACTCCAGCATATGTGAACATCAGAGCAGGCCCTGAAGTCCTCTGTGGGCTGCTGTGTTTTACATAAGGCAAGCGTGACCCTAATGCACCATGGAGAATCTGTGTGTGTGTGAGTGCATGTGTACGTGTGTGTGTGTGTGTCTACTCTTCAAACCACCCTGGAAAGCCCCGCTCCTTAAAAGCCATGTGGGTCTACAAACCCTGCAGAGCTGCCGTCTCATAGTTTATTCAGCTATTTCTGGGAGCCGCGGTTGTTTCGGCAGCGTTTGAGAAAGGAAGAAAGCTGAGAGCGTTTCTGTCAGAGGTTTGTTCTCTCGCTGGGAGGTTCAGGGAAAATTGGATGTTGGTGTTTTTATGGTATTGTTCTTCGGATTGTTGTCGGAGACATGTAATATACAGCCAAGATTTAAGAGAGAGAGACAAAGAGAGAGAGAATGCCTCCATTATTTATTCTATGATGTATTTACAGACATCTGAGCACTTTCATCCACCGTACTGATGATCAAACATACGTTCATTTAGAAATTGTTAGTGGTTTCGTGCTACTTGTCCAAGACATTTGCATCCTACTAACTTTAATTTAAACAACACACCCGACCACTCTCAGTCTCTCAGTCCTCATTCTGCAGGTATCTCTGACTCCAGAGCTGCAGGATCCGGATCTGACACTATGAGACTATTACGATTATGATTATTGTAATTAGTAGTAGTAGCAGCAGTAGTAGTATTGTAAAAAGGGTGGTGTTGGATTTCTCTATAATTTTGTAAGGTCTCAACCTTGCTATGTTTCATGCCTTGAGATAACGTGTGTTGTGATTCTATACAAATGAAATGGAATAGAAATGAAAATCTAATCTCTATGATCAGTAGATTTGTTGCTCCAGTGAACACAGATGCGAACTCGATGTTTATGATATTTGAGCTGGACTCAAATGAAACAACAGTGGCCATGTTCATCACAGTGACGAAACTTGTCACTCGAGGCCACGAGCACAGAGAAGTGAGCTGCAGGCCCTTTTCACAGCAGACGTTATGTCATGTCATTGTGTGGAGAAGCACAGGTGCCGTCCTGATAACAGCAACAATGGCCCTGTTTGGGAAAAGGCCCATGAGACTTTGGATAATACTTGTTGGTAGCTAGTATTTTGTTTGGTGTTGCAAAGTATTGTTTTACACTATCAACAGTAAAAATACAAATTGAAGTTTCTTGGCTGATTTCATTCCCTGCAACACATATAAATACAGAATGCATTGACTTCCATTCATTGAAAAACTCAAACCTTAACCTAACCACATCTCCACTTTGGTCCCTATGAGTTCTACTAATCCTCAAGAGGTAATAAAAACACACACACACACACAGTAGCAGACACACAGTGGATATTGTCAGTGAGCCGGCTGCAGTAGCTCCGGTTGCGGTGTCTCGTTTCCACACGATGAGAGTGTAATCCTTGCAGGTTCCTGCCTGCTGCTTTGTTTCCCTCACTGTCTGACTCATCCCTCCAACCTGTGGGAAGGAGGGAGAGATGGACTATGTCACTGTCATAACATGGGATTACTGTCTACAATACACTTTCTCACAGGGATGGGAAAGATGCCCTGGAGTTTCATGTCTTCTCCTCTGTTAGTGTCCTCTCGGTTTTCTCAGATTGCACTTGTTTTGTTTATCGGCCATTATCTCCTTTCCCTTTTCTCCTTCCTCTATCTTCTCTTGTCTTCCAGAGCTTCCCCATTTGGATTCATATTTTCAATTCCTCTGTGAATAATGGCTTCAAAATCGTTCAGCTTTTATTCTAACAGACTTTGAGGGAAGCCTTTCAGTGCATCCAGTTTCAGCTACTGCAGTTTTTTTTATCACATCCTCGAATGAGAGATCATATCTCTACATTCTTTGTGGTGTGTTACAGTGAGTAAGAGACTCGAGTCTGTATGAATATTCTGAGCTGTGTTTATAAATTTCACACATTGACTTTCCTGGATCTCAAACTGACTCTGCTTTGGGTTTCTGCCTCCAGGGCAGTTTCTGTCAGGACCTTTAGCCTTTTGAGGAAATCAGATGACAAGGCTCACACAGAAGAAAGTTACTGGAAGCTGAGCGACATTTTCACGAGCAATATAAATACAGTTACACGAACAGTATTTTCATTATAAAATTAAGTTTATTGACAAATAATTTGCAACCTCAAGTACATTTGATTTCATTTCTAATACAGGGAAAAGCTTGTTTGCCTTTAACCATCTTTTATCAACCTCAACCAAGTCTTTTTGCTTCCCTCACCACAGGCAGGAGTCTAGATGGTTAATAAATATATTGCTTTACTCTTTTATTAAAGACATTTTGCTGTTAAACATATCCAACCAGCAGTTATATTGCTACCACAATGTAACTGAGAAAAACAGTTTTGTAAGTACTTTTTTGTAGACAGTCTGAGAAGCAAAATCCAATCTGAAGTAAATAGTACATCTGCCATGTTCTTCATCCCTCTTAAAAAATATCTATCATAATCTATTTTTTTTTGTAAAGTAAACCATTTTTTGTGAAATCCTCAATATGTCCAACAGCATTAAAGAAAAGGTTCTACAGTCGGTCAGATCAGACACTACTAGCAGTTTGACAAATACTGGTTTTTATCTTATCTCTCCAAGTGAGCATCAGTACAAAGTTTTGATAGGACTCTTTTTCTCACTTGGACCGGTCTGTTCTCTCTGTCACTCTCCTTCGTTCTCATCCTCTGTGTGAATCCCAGGTCTTATCAGCCGGCACCTGCACCGCTGCTCAGCTTCAGCAGACTAAATCCAGCCGGATCAGAGCTAAACACTGTGGGATTACAACACAGTTTAACACTGAGGCATTGAGACTTAGGCCTGAATGTCTTTCTGCAGCCGCCTTCCAGCACACGAACAATCAACCTGTTTTGCAGCCGTCCCGTTTGACGTGCTGTGTGGTTTAGCTGCCAGAAGCCACCTGTCCCTCAAAGTCAGCTTTCGATATCGTAATAAAGCAACACCCACGTCTTTATTTCATGTTTTATCAAAGGGCGCTCCATCTGAGGGTAATAAAGCATATTATGTTTAATGATCCTAATGCCGCCTGCAGCCATACACACGTATTTATTAAAGCCCTGGCTCAAGTTTCAAGGTATTGGCACTTCCGAGAGAAAACAATTTCAACTGGATTCAAGCTCCTACATGCAGCCCAGCAGTGGGGTTGAGGTGAGGGAGCTTCAGGTCTTGATGGTTTGCCCTTTGGGTGGATGGCAACATCAAAAGCTCCACACGCACGCTGCTTTCCTAGGTGCCAAAAGAGCTTTACAAAGTACACAGAAGAGGGAACAACTCGTCCCAAATACAACATCAACACTGCTGCCATCCACCTGGCAGGAAACCCAGTGCCAATAAACCTCACCTGCACCTGCGCTGACTCTCCGCCCTCCATGTTTGTTTCAAAATCTTCCTCGGGAGGACGGAAGGAGAAGTGAAAAGAGTTCAAGTGCTTCATGTCAAGACCGAGGCTGACGTGTGTTTTTGAACTGTGGGGTCTGAAATTGTTTTGTCGCCCCGGGAGTGGAGATGTGGCCGGCTAAACACGGCTGGTAAGAAAAACAAATAGTGCTTGACGTATTTTGATGTAGAAGAAAAGGAGGAAGCTTTGAATTCTGAATGCCAACGGTTCAAAGGGCTGCAATGAGGGCATGCACACACACACACACACACACACACACACACACACACACACACACACACACACACACACACACACACACATACACATGCATACATATACACACAGTAAGTCATTCAATTTAAACAAACAGGAGGCCTCCAGGACCCTCACAAGGCCATGCTCATGGTAACTGGGGTTACCATTTGCCTTACACACACACACACACACACACACACATACATGTTCGTACAAACATAAGAGGCCATTGCGAGGCCTGGTTTCAGCAAGTCATTGTTGTGTTACATTCACACACACAGACACACACACACATAAGCCCCACATTGCCTATCCTGTTTCAACTCCACGCAACCACTAATGCGTACAGCCACACAGGAGAGGCCTTGTGTGCGAGTGGTCGTAACAACTGCGGCAGTAGCTGTGAGGTGACCTTTAACCCCTGACAGCATGGGAAAGTGGGGACACTCAGCTGTCAGGACCCCAGTGGGCTGGTTACCCCCATCGGTAATGGTTAAACGATGATTAGACATCAGTGGGAAGACACCCACAACGCTCAGCAAGGAATGTAGTAAATGCATGCAAATGGACAAAGTCTACACAAACACACATAAAAAGAACATCTGAGCAGTACACACACACACACACATGCACACACATCATAAGATCACTGTCCTGGCCTCTGTGGTAATGATGAGCAACTACATTGTGCAATCATAGCTCGGCAACCGCCTCGTCAAGAGGGGGTGTTACTGAGAGAGATATTCATTCTGATGAGTCTCGAGTGCGACGTGTCTTTATCATCAAGACTAAAATACAAGAGCAAATGTGCACAGAATCATCTGCTTAACCGTAACCTGCATTCGTCAGCATACAGTGATGGTGAGTTCCATTTCTCTACTACAAATTCAGCACATTGTTAAATTAGTACATCACTTTGTGGGTTGTTCAGTTGAGTTGAAGCGTGATACTCAAGCATCAGACGTCTTGTTGCCATTACCTCTTTGAAAAACACTGAAGCACAATGAATCCTGGGATAGGTTGGGCCAAAACGGACCCATCCTCTGGAGCCTTTATTTCTCTGAGATGAAAGACCGCATTTGTCAGCCATATTTGGAGAGGCCTTCGAAATGGGACAGCCTAGTCACGCGGCTGTGATGCAGTCAGTTTCTTCTAATGCACCCTCCGAAAGGATGCGACCCCTGAATTGAGACACAGCTATTGCTTTTGAACAACTCACAAGCTTGATTAGCTATCTAGCTATAGCTGGGTATAGAAATTAGTAGTTTTGTGTATTCTACAAAGGGTATTCAGCAAATCTGCCCTATGTAAACCACAGAATGTGCTGTGCAAGCAGAGAAAGTTTGACAGGTGCAACAGTTAGTGAGCAGGTCAGGCTTATTGACACATAAACACGTGCATGTGCACACGCTAGACTGTGTGCAAAAAGACACACACGTCAGCTGAATGCTTGTGAAACAGTTCACACAAACTATAGCCTTAGTACTACACAAAAACTGTCAAACATACACTCACCATATGTAAATGTGTGTGCGAACAGATATAAACTCAGCATGTACACCCACACACACACATTGTTTTACTCTGCCCTTTAAGACCTAAGAATATTTCTGCCCGTGTCATTTGGTTCTCACAGTCCTCAGTCACTGAAGGAATGCCAAGTATCCAGGAACCCCCCACCCGCTGAGCAGACCAGTGGTTAGGCCCGTGATTTGAAACAGCCCTGGTTGTTCCCATGTCACACGTTGTGACAGGGGGCATGTGGAGGTACAATATGTGCCAAAGCTCCCAGCAGTCAACTCTCCAAGTGGCTTCGCAGACTCCAGTTTTTTTTTTTTTAGGTGGAGCAGAGCCGTTCACAGAGCAGCTCAACACCACTTCACACAAAGATCCTAACGTTGTGTTTCATGTTTTAGCCCATTAACTACAAACTGTGAACATTACTGCTCATAATTTTCTAAATCACAGTCTAGGTCTTTGAGGTGAGTTTTTTTTTTTGTCCTGCTTTCCTGGCAGCCGCAGACTCCAGTTCATGTCGGCACTATTTTAAAACCACATGTCAGTGTTTCCAACTTGCAATAACGCAGCTGAAAACAACCAATGCCATGATTTCTTTATGAAAGCTAAGATATCGCAGCTCAAACCTAGTGTCAGAGAAGAACTTTGTTCACTAAAATCATTCAATACCAACAAAATATGCACATGACAACTACATTATACATAAAGTTTGCAATTGAAAAATATCTATAGGCTAAGTTCAGGGAAATATCATGGATGCACTTTATTTCTTTACAGGTTGACCTGGTGAGTGAGGGTATCTATACACACATCCACCATCATGACCTCCACACCCTCACATTGAACTTTGGTCAAGTTTGCTACCAATATGTATTACTTTAAAATCTTAGTGTCTTTGGAGGCAAAAACATACAAAACCTGTTATGTGTGCAAAAGATAATCCGTATTGACTGGTATGTCAGCAGTGCTTTGTTACAGTGAATAAATAATTGTGTATTTACTCTCATCAGGTTTCTTATAATGGGTCAATGAACGCACTGCCCTCACGGATCATCCTTCAATTGTCATAATCCCTCAGACAGCTGGGACCCTCAGAGCCACAGATGCCCAGGCGAGAGGGACCAAGACAGAGTTCAGGCCAATAAGGACTGGAGGGGGGGGTCAGAGTGTGTGTGCAAGTGTGTGTGTGGTGAAAACCTGTTACTTATATGCATGTGAACGTGTACATGTATGTGGGACGCAGGTTCATGTGTGTGGCGTGGAAGGTTTTCGTGCTCTGCATCCTTTCCTTGTCAGGTCGGCAGCTGACTCTGATTAATATTTCACAGCTAACAAATGGAGAGCACAGGCAGGCTTACGTGTGTGTGTGTGTGTGTGTGTGTGTGTGTGTGTGTGTGTGTGTGTCTGTGACCTTGCCATGACAGCATTATAATTGACATAATTACCCGCTCTCTTTAAACTTTAAACATCACACACACCCTTTCAGACACAGGCACACACACGCATACACAGACACACACACACACACACACACACACACACACACACACACACACACACACACACACAACACCTTTCACTGTGTAGGTTCACATGTCTAAATTGATATATGTTCAACAGTCACATGTAGAGGAGTGACTAAATTATCACGCTGCAGTGCCCAGACCAAACACACACACACACAGACACACACACACACACACGTTTGAGCAGCTATTCTTATTAGGACTTTGCACTGACTTCCATTCATTGTGGACAGCCTAACCAAAAAGTTAATCCTGACTTTAACCAGGAGCTCAGAAATGACATTTTGCCTCATTAGCACCAGATTTTGGTCCCCATGAGGTCTGCGGGTCCTGACAAGGTCAGTGTTTATACTATAGAGGGTCCTACACACACAGAGAGACTTGTTGTCATCTGTCACCTTTGGGAACTACACACTGACTTACATTCACTTCCTGAAGATTTAACCTAACCCTAATCACTAACCCTAAATAATCGGCGTTTTCCCAGTTAGGCACACAAGACGTTCCAAACCGACGGGTTTTTAGTCTGAAATGTTTATCCGCTCTATGAATGATAAATTTAACAACTGTAATTAACTGTGAACATTGGTGGCTTGTTGTATGTTATTCACATTTATCTCTCCATTTCTTTCACGTGCTCTCACTTTTGATGTCTTGGTTTTGGACATGTCGCCATGAAGTTTTATAAACACGCATTCTTGTCTCCATCAGGCTTAATTCTAATTACTTCCTGGTGGATTAACTTTTCTTCTGTGGATATCAGTACGTCAAAGATTTAATTTATGTCATAATTGGATTTATGACTAAATATATGCAAAACAAACAACACTGCTTAATGATGAGCAAATGTTAGGATAAATTCACACTAATCTTTGTGCCTTCTAAACACAGCAGAGTTGCTGGCATGGCAGGGTTAAAGATTGGATTTCAGTGCTACAAAGAACTATTTTTATTCATTAAAAGAAGCTGAAGCTCAGAAATATAAATATTGTACAGTTGTATAAGAATCAAATTAAAATACTGTCAACAATTTTGCTAAATTGCAATTTATAAAAGTATTTAAATGTGATCTGAAACTTTCCGATCTACTCCAAGTAAACAAGTCTGTAATATCACAGGTATAATTGGTTTTCTGTGGCCTGTTATACATACACATTTCTGTTGGTACCTAAAAGCACTAAGGTAAGACAGCACTGTGAATACATAATGACATTTTTCAATTAAAGCGGATAATACACGGTTTTCTATAGCTAATGTCACATTAAATGGTTATTAAGGTGACTATACATACTTCACAAAGTTAAAAAGAAACCCTCAGTCTACTTCTATTGGCTTTTGACCTTAAGGTTAACTCTCAGCTCTCTTTCTTCTTGAGTGAGTAATCTCTTTACAGGGGCCGGGGCGTCACATGCTTCAAACAGCAGATAACTCATTTTGGAATGAAAATTAATGTCAAAGTTAAAACAGATATCTTTGTTGTTTGCTGTTTCTGTCATTGAAAACATCAAAATAAAGTCTTTATCTCATGTGAAAGTTCTCCCCGATGAGACGGCTTTGATAAGGCCTTTGATGTGGAGGAGTCATGGTAATACCGGCGATGATGGTAATTGATAACGGTGAGCCGAACAGTAAATGGCTGTTCATCAGGGATAGGAAGGGCTGAATGGAAGCCAGACTGGATGCTGCCGAGCCTCGGGCTGTGTGATAATAAAAGGGAGGGGTTGTCGCGGCGATGATAAGAACAAAAAATGGAAATCTTGTGGTTGTGTGTGTGTGGAGCTGTCACTATGTCTACGTGAGAGAGTGTGTCTGCGTATGGGCTGAGCAGCATGTGGGTGTGCACTTACAATTACATGATGTGTGTGTGTGTGTGTTTTGTGCACGTGGTGTGTGCTGGTGGGTGTGCGGGCCTTGTTGGGGTGTAAAGGTCAGAGAGTGTGTGTGTGTGTGCAGCAGGTGGCGGAGTGGCAGGAAACCAACCAACACTGTCACTCCAATTAGGGGGGAAAGTGGGGAGACAGAAATTAGGCTGAGAAGAGAAGAAGAGAGTGGGAGAGAGGAATCAAGAGCACCCGGTTAGAAGAGAGACGTCAGACTGTTGTGATGCCCCAGAACCACACATTGCAGCTTTTTCTAATCGACAACACCGTCCGTCTGCCGTCACAAAATCAGTGTCATGGTGTGAAAACTCGATGGTTGAGGTTTGGTGAAGGTTTGGCACAAAAACAACTTTTCTGTAAGAGAAACGTTGTGGTTGTAATGGTTGTGGAAGCTTTTTCTTCCTTATTACAACGTGAATGTCAATGGAATGTATGTATATAAACCTAACAGGTAAAAAATAATAACTTTTTCAGTCAAAAGGAAATGTGTCATTGTATCAATGAGCTGATTTCGCCGGACGTGACTAATATTTACACTGGAGAGATTTTGAAGGGGGGGGGGGGGCGGGGGAGGAATGAGAGGCTTTGAACGGAGGGATACAAAACATACATATTTTCTAAAATTATAAATGTTTGATATTTTCAATAAAAAATGTGACGTTGAACGAAGAGAAATTTTATTTCAGTCTGAAAACAAAAAAGGAGAAGAGGCATGACGAATAGGAGGAGAGCACGTCCTGTCTGGCCAGCTTTTATCTCACCCTGTGTGTGTGTGTGTGTGTGTGTGTGTCTGCGACTGTGCTGTAAACTAATGGAGCTGGCAGGGCGGAATCAATTACTGACCAGCAAGGATTTTCCCACAAGCTTGAGCTGGTGGGAAAACAGGAGCTCCGTGCATCTGTACGTGTGTGTGTGAGTGTGTGTGTGTGTGTGTGTGTGTGTGTGTGTGTGTGTGTGTGTGTGTGTGTGTGTATGAGTATGTGAGGACAGGCGTGTGCGCATAATCATCTTGACTGTTATCAGTGCTTATCTGTATATGCAAATTTATAGGTGTGTTAATGTTTACTTTTGTGTGTGTGTGTGTGTGTGTGTGTGTGTGTTTGCAGACAGTTGGCACAGAGCAGACACTGGGAAAAGAGCCCATAGGCCTTTGGTGGAGAAACGTGTTGACTTACAGTGGAGTGACTCAGTGAGTACAAACCGTGTTTGTCTTGTTTTCTCGCTCTTCTGTCGCTCCCAGGAAAAAAGGAAAGAGAAAAAGAATTTCTATCACACGTGGCTTCTGATTTCACCACAAATCTTTTCTACATAAATCCTCCCGTCAGTTTTAATAGTCCGGCAAACTGGAACATGTGAAGCTACAGATGCGTGTTGAGCGGTTCTGTCCAAAACGGCACGTACCATGTCAACATAAATGGGTGGATTGTGTGAGAAAACAGGGATAACACTTCAGCAGACGTTTCCCCTTGAAGTCTGCCCTTGTGAAATGGTCACTGCCTGGGGGGTGGACACAGTGACGTCACACCTTTCATACACGGAAGATGCTTGTGTCTGAGCCCTTGCCACAGGTTTTATGTTAATAGTCTCTTTTTAGGAGCTGAAATCCTGAACTGATTCCCAGAAATGTCCGCCCTCAATACGACCACAGCTGACGTGTGAAGATGTTTGTCCGGCGCTCGTCTATTCAAAACCAGATCACACGCAGCTCTGCACGTGGCTTTGTAATACCGTACTCTGTGTTCAACATTTATCATCTACTTTATCTGTGTTTGGGTTATTTTGTTTGGAAATTCCCTGAATTTAGACCACAGACTGTGAATAAAGATGGATGACGCATCTCCACTTCCTCCCACTAAGAACCTACCTAAAAGGACCATCTTTAAGAAAACAAGTTTGATAAGTATTACGAAGTCCATGTCCAGTCCACTAACATAGTGGAGTCGGGGTTTATGACCTATATTGCAGCCAGCCAGCAGGAGGCGATTGAGACGCTTGGCTTTACTTGTGGGGAGCTGTCATGTCGTCCATCTTTACGTACAGTCTATAGTTTAAACCAGCAAATTCTGCAGTGTCAGCTGATGGTGAACTAAGCCTGAATGAAATCAAATAACAATAAATGAATGAATTAAATAGACATTGAGCACATAACATGAGCAAATAACTGACGAACTGAAAGAGACATAAAATAACATATGTTGTTCCTTCAGAGCGGAATCAGGACTCTCAGACAGACAACAACAATAACTGTCATGTTATTTGTACTTGCTTTGCATCTCTTTGTAGTTGTTGTGTGTCTCCTTGTGGTCATTTGGCATCTTTGTGGTAACTTTGTGACTCTTTGTTTTTCAGTAATCATCATGTTTCTATCAGAATATAGAGCTGGTTCTTTCTGGGCTTACCGGTACTCAGAGAAAGATTGGAGCAAAGGTCTCACATTATTGTTTACGCATGCTTCTCGGCCGTGTGTGTTTGTGTGTGTGCGTGTGCGTCAGCCCTTTGCGTGTTTGCTGCCGGCCTTTCATGTCTGTGATTGTTCTGTTCAATGATCGACTCTGTATTGAGTCTCTGCCACTCTATAGTGAACAACTGCAGCAGGAAGCGGTGCCATGCAGGATAACATTGGCCTGAATATAGGGCTTGGTGACCTTGGGGATACTGAGACCGGTGACTCACACACACACACACACACACACACACACACACACATTTGGGAGCCAATAGAGCTGGGCAACAGTCCCTTGGGTGGGTCTTTTAAAAACCAATCAAGCAGACATCTTGGCTCTTGTCATTGTTAGGTGCTACAGTGAGGCCGGCCCAGTGACCATATACAACAGCCTTTGAGACAGATCATAAAACAAGTTACAGAGAAATATAAAAAACATCTCACGACAGCAAATTATTTATTTCTGCATGAAAAGAAAGTGTGGTCGGGATGAATGAAACACAAACATGGCTGTGACGTGTTAAAGCTGATCAAAGTAACTGTCAAGTGAAGAAGAGTCGATTCGGAATGCAAGTGGGACGTGGGCTGAATGAAAATCTCGAACATCATCACCTCACACACACAGCAAGAGATTCTTAAACACAGCACACATGAGCAAACATGAACTCAACAAAATCTCAAAGTGTCCGACCTTCTCAGGTCTCTCGGCTCTGTCTCTTACAAGTCTTTTGAGTCTCTCCCTGTTCCTCCATGTGTCCCTCAGTGTCTTTCCCAAGCTAACAGCCCTCCGCTGCTCTGATGAAGCCTCTGGTACAGGTGGAGCTGCTCACTGAGCCTGTGTGTGCCCACATCCCTTCACCCCTTCACCCCTATTGCGAGCAAATGATTATCATACACAAAAAAATGATATCCATGTTGGATCAAATGCAGCTTTTCTTTTGAAGACATTTATATTAATCATTCTCTCTTATTATAGAGAAAATGATGACGCTCTTTCAAGAAAAATTCCTTGGGAATGATGAGGAACTTGTGTCCCCAATCGTTATTTGTCTTTTTGTGAAACTTTGAGGATTATTTTAGATGAAATAATGAGTATTTGTTGCCAAGAAGCTTTAACCAGGAAGGAAAGTGAAGGTGAAGCCAACGGGGCAAAGTCTGAATGTTTGATGTCACAGTTCACTGATCTGTGAGTGTGTGTAAATGTGTCAGCAGGCATCTTATGTAAGAAATGTAATTGTGTGTGTGTGTGTGTGTATGTGTGTGTGTGTGTGAGAACAAGATGATCACTTACACACACACGTACACACAGTTGACGAGCATTCCTCCTGCCAGGTCGGCCACATGCTGTTCAGTCAGTAAATAATAAACACACACTTGCATGAATACAACAATAACAAAGTGCAGAACGCACAGCAACGACTGTACAAACACTCAAACATTGAAACTTAATGGGCACCAGAATTTGCATGAACAATGGTGCACACACACACACACACACACACACACACACACACACACATGCACACACAGACGTTTATTTTCACACAAACATGCTCTTGACGGCTCTCACACACCCTCCCTGCCTGCCTGATCCCTCATGATGTTATTTTCTTTCTGTCCTCCCAACGCACACAAACACAGACACACTCACACACAGCGCTCCCACACTCACTCACATCTGTTTGGATTTGTTTTTGTCTGCAGCCGCCCCCCTCCACCCTTCACTCTCTCCTTGTCTCCTCCCGTCCTCTCCTCTGTAGCCACAGCAGGCCAAGGGAAACATCAGACGAGCCACTCTCCCTCTGCTGTTGGGCAGCAGGCACAGTTACATGCTGTTTTACTGTCTCCTCTGCATCTTACTGCACCATTGACCGTACATATAGATGGACGGCATGACAGGTCCCCAAAAGTGAAGCCGAAGCGTCTCAATCGCCACCTGGTGGTTGGCTGTAGAACATGATAGTGGATGGGATATTGGACCAAACTAATAAGTCAAATTACACGTCCAATAATTCTCAAAGATGGTTTCAGCCATTTAAAGCAATTCTGAGCTTCATGTTTGTTCAAGTGTTTATTTTCCGGCAAGTTTGGTTTTAATTATTATTTGAGGCCATGAAAAGGGGGTAAAATGTCATGATTGACAGCTGACACTGACTCAGGATTGGTCGAGCATAATCAAACTTTCCTATAGTTTGGTGGGTTGAGTAAAGGAATTCAAAATGTTTGGTGTCAACAGAATGTGACGTGTGACTTGATTGCAAGTTATTACTATTCACAAATAATGTATAACTAGGAGTTGTTGATATAAAGTCAAATATTCTTCACAAAACATTGGTTGAATATAAATACATTTGAAATATATACTGTATATATAAAAAAATCACAAATCACAAATCATTCCTCTGTCTCATCAATAGACCATATCTGGTTGTAGGCTATTGACATTGTTAATGAATGTCACAGCCAGCCACATATTACTGTTGTCAGCACCATAGACTGTATATGAAGGTCAGAGCAGCTAGTATGTCAGGATTGACCCAGGCTGCACCAGGAAATGTTAAAAATAATTTCAAATACTGGATTATTAATACCAAAGATTAATTGATTGCGTTGATGTATTGATAACTTTCTGACCTCTGCATTAAGGATTTCTGCAAATAAAATGTTTCCGAAAGTGCCAAAGTGTCAGTTTAACACGTTGTTATTCCTCCTTTACTCATGTTGTTGGCAGATCGAGCATCATGTCACGTCTCATCCCCTCCAGAAAAACCACACACTCAATCAAACAAACACACACCACCAGTGTCCCATAACCTCCCACATGGCTGAATGGTAGGTATAGGGTGTCTGGGTTGTATATATGTGTGTGTGTGTGTGTGTGTGTGTGTGTGTGTGTGTGTGTGTGTGTGTGTGTGTGTGTGTGTGTGTGTGTGTGCGTGTGCGTGTGCGTGTGTGTACGTAAATGTGGCTGCTGTCGTCAAGCTCCTGGCGTTGACACAGTAAACTGATCCTAAGGGGTCTGAGAGGGGAAATGTCTCCCTGCCACACACACACACACACACACACACACCTACACATACACACACGTATATAAACTCATACACACACTCCAGTGGGAGAGGAGAGCAGTGGAGGAGCGGCACTCACACGGAGATTGAGTTACAGCTGAATTAGATCTGAGCTGTGGGAACCAGCACCTTCCCTTAGACACACACACACACACACACACACGCATGCACACACACTCATGCACACAAACGTGCTGTGTGTGTGCATATACACATGTGCGGTGTCACTTCTTGACACCGTAGATGTGCTGGGACACACGCTGAGATGATATGGTATGTGTGCACATTCTCACACGCACATGCTCTCTCACACACGCACCGACAGATGCATATAAACAAACACACGGCCATGAACAGATGCAGGCCGACCCTCAGGAACACACACACACACACAAGGAAGTATGTCATCAAAGAAAAACTGAGATCCTTCAAATAAAAAGCAAGCATTTACACAAAATAACAGTGTGTGTGTGTGTGTTGTCTGTGTGTGTTTGTTTGTGTGTGTGTGTGTGTGTATGTTGACATAATCATAAACACTCATCTGTAAACACAGGATTAAAAATACAAACACACATTCCTGTCACCCTTGGACACGAGAGAGATGCCTCAGGCGGCAAGTTTTATATCCAACACACACACACACACACACACACACACACACACACACACACACACACACACACACACACACACACACACACACACACTCTCCCATACTGTGTGTGTTTGTGTGTTGGCCCTAACTTGGACATGGTGGTTCTAAATAACGGAAAGCAGAAAATAAAAGCACAGAAGAAGAGGCCACCACCACAAGCCAGTAAACTCTTTACATTTTAATTGCCCTTTCGTTTTCATATGGTAATGCCTGAGTGTGTGTGTGTGCGTGTGTGTGTGTGTGCATACATATGCACACACACAAACACACTTGGTGAAAGCCCGTCAGCCGAACAGTGTGTGGGTCTCAACCTGCCGTAAACACACACCCCCTCCACCCGCAGCTCTGTACATTGAACACAGAGTCGGAAGAAAGGACGTTTGAAACACTTCCACCCACACGTCCACCTGTTTCATTTCTTCAACCAGTGTTTCCACTCTGCCTCTGCTCAGCCCATCATTCATGCTGCTGAAAGTCCCTGTTTCCTCCACTGATGAAGTCACACAGCCTGATGGTTTGATTGATGAACTTTAGGAGAGCAACGGTCAGTCTCAACATACAATTGATGAAGAGAAAGATTGGTCAGAAAGGCGGGAATATGTCATGTTGAGCTTTCTTTAGTGAGTTTACTTAGTAAAGTTTTGAGGTAAGTGTTTTTAGCATTATGACCAGGGGCATGGTGGCCAAGTGGTAAGGCGTTGGTCTTGTAAACCAAAAATCATGGGTTCAACCCCCATTCATGCCTCAATGATAACAGACTTCATCAAATAATACTTTTAAACAAAGGATAGTGACAAATGAAATGGGAAAACAACTGTTTTCATAGGCGGAGTCACACTGCTCTCAACACAGTGTTAATGGAATAAGCCTTTACCTATCTTGTGTTTTATTTTACCATCCTTGCCTTCACAATTATGGAGTCAAACAATGCACAGTATTAAACATTAACTTGTACTTAAATGTAAAATGCACCTGATGACCTCCTTCAAGGGGGCATGGTGGCCAAGTGGTAAGGTGTTGGTCTTGTAAACCAAAAATCATGGGTTCAACCCCCATCCATGCCTCTAACAAATACATCTAACAAAACACGCAACTCACATTTAAAAGGAATCTGCCAAATGTATAAACACAATATATATTTTAAAATGAATGGAATCACCTTTTAAAGGTAGACAAATTATAATTTGTAAATATAAAACATTTAATTTTTTTGTAAAGTATAATCAATGAAGTACTTGAACATTTGAATTTACAAATACCATTTTTTTGCTACTTCTAACTCTGGTCTACTAATTATTATTTTGTTTTTTTGGGTCACTTTAACAGGGCATGGTGGCCAAGTGGTAAGGCGTTGGTCTCGTAAACCAAAAATCATGGGTTCAATCCCCATCCATGCCTCAATCATCTTCAAAACAAAACACAAACAGAGCAGAAACATGAAATGAATAGTTGTCTTATTGAACTGCTGCAGCAGCATCACAGCATGGGTGTCAGCTTTAAAGCAGCCGTGTAAACGAAGGCCATGTGCAGCCGAGCATTAAGCCGTCCTGCTGGGATCACTTTGCACATGGGACCAGTGCCGGGTCACAGCAGGGAGATAATAGCGATCAGAGAATAATCTTCTCCATTAATGTTTGCTCTCTCTTTGACCTCCGGGCACCTTGCTGTGCAGCATCTTAACAAACGACAGGACCACTACTCCGTGGATACCCACACAGTTGGGGACACTGGGGTTCTCCTCTCAGCAGCTGCGACTACCTGTCTTCCTTAAATTTAACAAACACACACACAGGCAGAAACTTCCCTTCACCACAATCCACACTTGCACGATGCCGCCATCCGCTTAGCCCTGTCCCTGTGGAACCAAGTTCTAGCAGCGAGCACCAAGGGAGAGAAAGGGGAGTGCAAACAAACTCTCCCCAGGTCCGGGGCTCCGGTTTCAGCCTTCCGTCCGCTGCGGCCGGGGGGGCCATGGGAACACCAAGTGCCAGGGGCCCTGTGTCAATAAGGAGCAGTGGTTCAACACAATGGGGGCCTGCCTGCAGACAACACCGCTGACAGACACCCACACAAAAGGCCCTGTGAATGGGAAGGAGGCTTGTGCACACACATGTACGTCAACACACACACACGTAGTGAAAAGAATAGAGCAGTGTGTGGCTGCCCACAAGGCCAGTGTTTGATGACTGCTTCGGCAGCACTCATGCCCACGAAGACATAAACACACAATAATAAACAGTTACAGTACAATGTGTACCACAGATAATCAGTGTGACAAACACATGTCAGTAGAATGTACTTTTACTGCATTCTTCATTTGTTTCACACCGTTTTTCTGTCTAAGAGCCAAACTGGATTGCATTCGATAAAAGATTAAAACTGCAGCATCAGTTAATCTGACTGTGAAACCCACACTTCTCATTCTGCTCATCATGCAAATAGAAAATATGAAAAGAGAATGTTCACTATGTGCATGGAATTTTGCATATATATTAAAATACATTCTAAAAATGTAACAACACAATAAACATGCAAACTAAATCCTCCAGTCTATATAACGCATTCATCAGCCAAAAGGTTTTGAACCTACATTTATGCACGAGACATCTGATATCGAAGCATTCACGGCATTCAGCACTTGTTGCTGTGACTATATGTGCAGGACAGTCACTGCACTGCTGCAGGCAAAAGGCATTTTACTGGTGAGAACCTGCAACCTCAGTGTTAGACCCATAATGCATCAGTGCGCCAATCAATTTCAATCCATCAGTGGCCTCGCTGAGTAACTGGGGCAGTGCTGGAGCTGAGCGGACTGTGAGGGTGCGGGAGGACATGTGAAGAGATCTACTGCCACCTGGTGTCAGCTGAGAGAAAAACAAAAGGATGGTTTAGGGTGGGTTCCAACAGCAGGTGGCAGCACTGCGGCTTTTAGAGAGAGAGAGAGAGAGAGAGAGAGAGAGAGAGAGAGAGAGAATCAGTTCATGACAAAACGTCTCATTGGATTATGACAGAATTTAAAAACAAACTTTTCTGCCTTGACTTGAAGGTTCACAGCTTCTCAGTGAAGCTCTACTAATCCCATGTCATCACCAGGCCTGTGACTCCCTGCTGCACGCCACCCTGCTGCTGTGTCCTAACCACAGGTGTGTCCCTATGAAAATGTTTTGAGCAGAAGGGTTGAGCTCCAAAGTGAATGTGTGGGTTCAGCAGACATGTTGGTGGTTGAGAGGCTCTGCTGAGCGTCATCATGGGAAATAAACGAGTCAGCGTATCTGAAGCTGCAGTTACTTCAGCCTCTACGTCAATATTAACCGCTGTTCTTTTGAAAATGTGCTTTGCGAGTTCTCTCATGGAGAAAAGTAATGAAGTACATTGACTACAGTGATGTTCAGTCAAAGTTCTGAGGAACTTGAATATTTGCATTTTCTGCCATGTTCTTTTTTTGTAAACAGATTTACATAATGAAGTTCACAGTTTCCATCTCACACTGATCCACCAGTAACTAGTATTGTTATGAAATAATAAATCATTGACAGGATAACAAATATTCTTACTTTTGGTACTTCAAGCACATATTATTTATGTCATTTTTCTTACATTTTATTTATTTTTTTACATCACTGTCTATCTTCAATTAAAGTGCTGGAATGAGCCAGCTATATGTGGGTACTGTGCACCTTCCACCAAAGAGAGAAATACAATTACATCTCTTTAACGAGATCAATGAAGTTAACCAGATAATTAACAAGTGTGTAATTATAAAGCAATTGTTTTCAGAGAATGTGGAAGAAGAGAGTTCCACCTCTGGTGAAATTAAAACTGCTGTAGTTCTATATAACTGTATCCATCTTTTAGGGACATTGTTTGGTGCTCTGGGTTTTGAAAGGATTTATCTTGAAATCATTATTTCTAAACATATATAAGTTTGCTCCTGTATAAACATATATAAGAACAAATGTATCAATAGAGTAGAATGAGTGGACAAAAAGGTTAAAGCAATATCAAAGTTTTATTCGTAAAATGTAGTAGAGAGAGGAACAGTAGTACAATTCAGAGAGGAAAGAGGAGAATGTAATTCCATCTTTGAAAACCTTTGATAAAAACGTAAAAAGAGTAACCTGAATTTGCTTTGTGTTCAGAGGGCACTGAGGCGCGGCCCGAGTTTGCATCACTGTTAAAGTTCGAGAGAAATTGAAAAATACAACCCTTTGCAACAGCGTAAAAAAATACAGCTGGGGAAAAAAAACCTCTGCTTTACATCTGTAGTGTTTTTGCTTTGTTTTTCGTGTGTTTTTTTTTTGTCCATATAACAAATACAGCATAAAATCTAAAATGATACATCATAGTTTTTGAGTTTCATTCATTACAGTAAAATCAGTAGGATGGTAAATAGTATAAAAAGAACAAACAAGACAACAGGATGGCGTGATGAACAAGCACACAGCGTGAACAGAGAGAGAGAGAGAGAGAAAGCGGAAGGTTTAAGTTCACGGAAATAAACCACCACGTCAGGAGGTTTGTGGCTGACTGTCAATGTGTTCCATTAAGTAAATCCACTAGTTAAATAATATTTTCTTCATATATATATATATTTATCTCATATCTCCACACATATATATATATATATATATATCCATAATATAACCCCTCCCACAGTGATTTGAAGGTAAAAGTGACACCAAGAGGATGAACATCTCTATGACTTAAAATAGCTCTTCTTCCACTAAGAGTAAAGGGAAGTTACACATTGTCTGTATCATTAGCACTTCAGTACATAACTGTATAATAATCCACTGCATATGAACAGATACTGCTGTTCCAAGGTTTTAACCCGCAAACAATCCATGTTTCTTTAGAAAATATGTGCTTAATGAAAAAAAACAATTGAGAAGGAAACGTCGTTGGAAAGAACAACTTAAAACAAAATATGTATCTAGGGTAAAGTGAATGATTCTGTCGCATATAAACATTTAAAAATCTCAACAATTACAGACACGGGCAAGGATTTTCTACACTAAGCAAGTTTTCACCTGGCTTTTCTTATACATTATATTTCAACAATAATTAAAAAAAAACAATTTTGGTTGGACAAATAGAAATTAACAGTCTTGATTGCATTTTGGAGTCAATATATAATATTAAATAACAAAACAAAATGTCTAATAAAAAAAGTTGCGCATCGGAAGAAAGACACAACAGTTGTTTTTTATATATATATAGTTCCATTCAGACCCGCTTTTTGGGGAAGCAAGAAAACAAAACAAAACGAAATTATTCTCATGAACGCAAAAGTAAGTGCATGTCTATGAGGTGCCATAGAGCTTCACTTTTTGTGGAACAAAGTGTTTTTCTACCTGGCAGACCTAAGAAATAAAAACAAACTTACATCAAATTAAACAGATGACATCTTGTATGCCTTTTACACATGAAAAATGGAGTTAAAACATCACACATCATGACTTTCTGCACATTTCTCCCTCACAGCCAACGTTCAAGTGATTCAAAATATATATATATATATATTTATATATTGTATTTATTATATAACTCAGTACCAAATATAAACAAACGTATAAAGGTATCGATGTCCACTTAGGTCCTTAGAACGTCAATTACAAGTACTGCCGGTAGTTCTACAAAATGGCATGTGTGTGTGTGTTTGCATTAAATAAAATACAAAGCTTAAAAATAATGGCAAAGCATTACCTGATAGTCGCCGTAGCACAACAGTGTTCTATAGTTTAAGCTGATTACATATGTATAACTGAGTCAGTTTAAGCTTTATGATTATAAACATCATATATAGCCTGTAGGTCCAGTATTCTGCAACAAGCATTACAGCACCAAACGTTTCGTCATTTGGCAAAATTCAAGCTTTAAGTGAAAGTCAAATGCTTTTAATAAAGTGTTACTGTGACGCTGTGATTTGTATAAAGCTAGCAATAACATTTCCCCTTGTACTTTCGCTTCTTTTCTATTTTTTTTTTTTAAATTAATCGCTTTTTCCCGCTTAACAAAAAAACCCTCACGTCTTTCTTTTTTTTTTTTTAGCGTATTCAGTAGTTTTTGTATCCTGCTAAATCTTGGTGTGCGGTCTGTTTGGCATCATATCACAGCCCTCTTAAATTAATCATAAATATGGCTGTCATACATTAGAGTCACAAAACAGATTTTTTGGTTCCAAGATCTTTGCAGGGAAAGAAAGAACAAAAGAGAGAAAAAGAATAATATAATATTCAGCGCATCTAAACAAGATCTACAGAGCAAGTTAAAAATCTTCCTGTCGGCAATAATGCTCTTCTTCCGTGTACTTCTACAAGCACCAAGCAATATACTCTCAGATTGAGACGAAAGCAGCAGCCATGACTGTGCCTCGGCTGCAGACAAAAACAACAGAAATAAAAATTAGAGCATTTGATAAGACCATAATAACCTCTCTTCATAAATTAAATAATTAACAGTTCTTTTTTTTTTTTCTACGTTTTTAGATGATTGGCCTAACCCCCGCCCCCCGCCCCCCCCCAACACAAAAACTACGTCATCACCCTGCCCAACTCTCCCCCGAAATAACAGGAAATAAAAGTACATCACCAAAAACCTGATTTATCATATTATTAGTCGTTAGAATCTTTCTCTTGTGGGCTCTGGGCCCAGAGTTGGACACATTTTAACAATAATAAAATCTGTACATCTTGGAGTTCCCACTCTACCAAAGCTTTTTCTTAACCCATCTCTTCGTCATATACTTGCACAATTAAGTAACCTCAAGGTTTGATAGCACTTTGGAGTTGATTGTTTACCAGCTAGATTTTTGAATACATATATATTAAACATCAACTTTTTAATTTTGTTTCTCAAGCTTGTTTTTAAAATTCTTAGTCCTTTTCCTGGGCAGCACCAGCGTTGCCCTCACCCCAATTTGATTGGTCATTGTCGGTAGGCTCATCCCCCTCCAGGTCGTCCCCTTCCTCGCCTTCGAAGTCTTCGTCGCGAGGGAACTCCATGCCCTCCAGGCCCTCCTGAGTGGCCTGGTGCGAGTCAGCGCAGTCTGCGCACACACCGTAACGCCGTGAACCATGGCGGATTCCAACGCTGGCTGCAAGCATGAAGATCTTCTTGCACACCATGCACTTGTACTTTTTGTCCTTCTTGTGCACCTGAGAGAGAGATGAAGAGAGGAAAACAGGAAAGTCAAGAAGTCAGATTAGTCATTTGAATTCACTAGTTATTCGTCAGAATGACATTTACAGGTACAGTTTTAGGAAGTTAAAGCTTAGTTCACGCTACACGATTTTCAGCCCGATTTGCCAATAGCAGACTAGTTTTGCAAGTCGCAGACAAAAGCCCCTGATCTGCGCTCAACAGGCTGTTAGCAGTCTATGTGTGAACTCTTCAACCAGAGAGACTCGCTGGCGCATCACTGTCGCAGACTCATTTCCAACTTGCTGGAAATCTAGTCTGAGTCAGCGATAACTCCCTTTAGCTCCAGACCATCAGAATGCAGATGAAGGTGCACGGAGTAGTGAGGTGCCCCCTGACTTTTTACACTGCACTTATCTGTAATTGAGGAAATCAAGCAGTAAGGCTTAAGCCAACTGGCTGCTAGCAGTAGCGTCATATTTACATACCTATATACATGCATATTTAGATATCACTCTCTTCCAGCAAGAAATCTAATAGGCACATTTTTCTCAACGTTGAACTATTCCTTCATAATGGAGAACAAATGTACTTCTGTTCTTTTATCTCCACAGAGAACATGAGCATAAAAGAACAATTAGCTCATTCTAACAGTCAATTAACCTCTGCTCTATAAAACATTTCAGATTGGTTTGTTTGTGTCAAAATGTGCTGCCAGTAATAATCTACTTAACCTTTATATTAAACATAAGGGATGAAGGACAAATCCATTCATTTTGCACCACTTGACCAGAAACCCTATGTGCTCCCTGCATTAGATGAGATGAAATGTTAAAGATATCTGGTTTCACTCACACGATGAAGCAAAATCTGTCATACAAACACCATGAAGGTGAAACAATATAAAAAGTGGCCGAGACACAGTAGTGTTTACTAGAAAAAGGTGAATGGATCTTACAGTGTTTCTGAGAGCAGAGTATATTGTGAGTGTACATGTGCGGACTCACCAGGGAATGTCTCTTTACGTGCTCACGGCGGGTGAACAGCTTGCCGCAGATGTCGCAGCTGAATGAGCGAACGCCTGAGTGGATGATCAGGTGCCTCTTGAGCGTGCGCCGGTGCTTGGCGATGTAGTTACAGTGGGGGCACTTGAGCTTATTGAGGGCTAGGTGTGAGGACTCACCTGGGAGCAGAGAGAAAAACAGAAATATAGACATGCAGCCAGAGGTCAGGTCAGGAATTAGATTTAGCAGCAACAGGATCAGATCATTAGCTTTACATCTTTGAGTGAAGTTGTAATTTGACTGGATGTACTCTCAACTAATAAGCTTGAGATGGAACCAGGCAATTATCATAAAAGCTGCATCTATTAACTCCGATGAGTGAGCGGGTGTGTCAGGAACCAATATCCTGTCTGTATCAAATCATGGAGTTGAGATGCCGTGACCATTAGAGAGAACACAAACCACTAAGTTTAAAGCATCACAGTCGAAGCTGTGGACGTTTGTTAAACTGCAGAAATGCAGGTGATCACAGTGGCTTCACAGCCCAGCTCTGTCACTGTTGCTAAGTAACTGGCGCTTGTCTGCAGTTCAATTTAAATGATGTTGGAGGTCTCACCATGGCGATGTTAAGAGAGGATACAGACTCATATAAGCAGAGCATGTAAAGCATCAACATGGATCTGTTGTTGTACAACATTAAAATAATCATGCAGTTTCATTTACGATGTAATTGTGGAAATTAGGAGTGGAATAGCTTCTACTACAATAGAAATAATAGAGTAACAACTAATAATCTCATGACGAATAAAAACATCTTAAGTGCATATGGATCTGTTATGTTCCAATAAAAAAATCGTAGCAACACACGCACTAAAACATGAATGGGCACAATGCTACTATATTTCATTGATACTTATATTTTATTTATGTACTATGATTGCACTCAGCGTCTCAATTCGATGGAGTAAACGTTCTTAATTTTACTTCTGTCTGTAAAATAAAGGAATCAAGACGTCCTCATACAAGCACTTTCTTTCATTATCCCTCCAGGGACGTTTATGCTAACAAGCAACTGAGGACAGCAGGGCTTAAAAATAAATAAGCCAAGTATTGATTTTGAAAAGGCTCCAAACTGAGTGTTAGTCTTCACTGGAGAGAGAGAGAGAGAGAGAGAGAGAGAGAGAGAGAGAGAGAGAGAGAGAGAGAGAGAGAGAGAGAGAGAGAGAGAGAGAGAGAGAGAGAGGTAACAGGCTCGGGCCTTTTGTTTGAGCCAGGGAGCACACAACAGAGGCGTTGTCAGGGTGGGTTGCTAGGGGGAGGAGGGTTGATTTGAAGCAGGTCACCTGTGTATTCACTCTGCATGTATACGTGTGTGTGTGTGTGAGTGTGTGTGGCAAGGAGACAACTTGTCGAAGTGTAATAAGCTGTTAACGTAGGTATCAGAGGCTTAGGACTCACTTTTCACTGTCATCTATACACATGAAGCCGTGAGTAGGTACTAACTGAAATCATTACATAAACATGAGCTCCTCTTTTTCTTTATGGACAAATAGACTTGTACATATTGCAGGTGAATGGCTATGACCCCATGTCATCTGGTACATCAGGCTTATAATAGAACAATGGAGGTCGGCTCCTCTCAATTGAGATCTACCCCCACGTTGGTCATTGTGTCGGGGAAATAAAACGAGGTGACATGGAAACAGCATTCATTCATTTTCTATACCCACTTTATGCATGGTCTTTAAGGAACTAATTTATTGTTGGATAATAACAATAGAATTAAATAACTACTAGTCCTGAGCTGCTGTCTATAGCAAGATAGATGTGTATGGTTTCTGCAGTAATATATGCCTACTTTATAACAACAGGTATTGATAGTATTCAAACTGTGGCAATACCAACTGATCGGTACCAGCTGCTTTATCACCATCCACAATAACTGAACATGCAAAATGAAGCATACTGAATGGACGACCCACACTCACTCAGTCTTCTCTGCAGTTGGTTGCTTGGTTACAGAAACTACTATGAACAAGTAATAGCAATGAAGAAATGTATGGGTGGGGATATTTTCCTTTGACCGATGAGAACATAGAATGGATACTGAATATAAACTGGTAGACGAGTCGTGACAAATAAGACCCAGTCAGGCAGCAAATGTGGTTTCTACCACAGGGTTTGCAAAGGTCTCTGTATCTCTGTGTCTGTGCAGACTCAAACGCACCCCCAAAGTTTAATAGGGCTAGCGTCCAAAATGAGTTTTTGGGGCTTGAAAACGGCGGTAGTGTGGACGTAGCAACAGTTATGTGATTTAAAACTTAAACACAGTAGTGTGGATGAATCCTGAATCAAGATTTTAGTAGTCTTGAGAGTGCGGCATCTTACCATTCTCCCAGGACTCGCCTTGCTGCAAGTCTTGGATGATGCTATACTGGATCTGATTGGCCAGCTCTGGGAAAGGGGAGGGGGGAGCAAGGGAAGTGAGAGGGAGAAAGAGAGATGAGAGGTGGTTGATAGTGTGGGGGGTGCACACACACCTCACAATGCCTTGTGTACAAAACTAACCACCTCCCACATGGAACAATGGGAGTTTCAGTTAACAACACAGGCAAAGACACACACACACACACACACACACACACACACACACACACACACACACACACACACACACACACACACACACACACACACACACACACACACACACACACACACACACACACACACACACACACACACACACACAAACAAACGTCCCTACTATATGTAAAGCAGCGTGAACCTCAGGCCAGAGCAGCACACTAATGCCGTAACCAGGGCTCCAGTGGAGAGGGAGGGGGTTAATTAGAGAACGACAGAGTCGAGCCCTCACACCGGCTCAGCTTACACTCAGCTTTTGTGAGCACTTGTGTGAGCACCTGTGTTTGTGTGTGTGCAGTGTCTGGTTCCTCCAGCATCAGCGCTCCGAATCCATTAAAGACACGCCCCTGTGAGAGTGTGTGTCTATTCTCCCTGGGTCAATATTTGGAATAGTGAGGACAGCCCCAGGGCATTAGAGTGGATTAGAGAGGGTAGGGAACTGCCCCTGGCAGCTTTGCACCTCGCAGGGGATTGGGGGAGGGGTTACTGTGTGTGGGTGTGTGTTTGTATGCACGCTCCTACAGAGACTGGTGTGTATGCAAATGCATTTCACCTGCTCTGTGTGCAGCACCCACCCTTTAAACAATCCAACTGAGTTGTTTGGAGAAGACTCAAGAATTTATGGGCCACGAGTGAGTGCTGGCTGCGGGTTCAGTGTTGGAAGTGCAGACAACGATGGCAAAGTACTTAGAGACATGAAACCACCCTTCACTTTCAACTGTATTTCAACAACTCATTTTCCACAACACTCGCCTCCCTATGACTCTGTAAAGTGTCCGGCAGGCTCTGAAGTTGTGTTTGTTACCATTTTTTTCTTTTTTGGTAAATCATTACCAGACGTTTTTCGGCTTAACACCAGTTAACACCACTTGGGGGAAGAAATGGGTGATTGGCTATTTTAAGAGTTTGTTACATTTAAATGCTAAAATACTTGATCTGCAGCCAAGATATGCTCCACTAAAATGCCAAATATATAATTGTGGCATGTTTGATTATACAAATTCTAAACTGCTTCTAAAGAGATCTGGACTGGTGATTTGATTAAAAAAAACATTGCTGTTAATTGTTTGGATTAAATGAAACATGAAGATGTCCCATGGGAATGCAGGGAATTGTGACAGGCTGTTTCCTGGTATTTTAAAGACCAGATTAAAAAGGTCCAGTGTGTAAGACTTAGTGGCATCTAGCAGTGAGGTTGCACATTGCAACCAACTGAATACCCCACCTCTCCACCCCTTACTTTCCAAGTACCTGGGATTGGCAGTTAAAATAAAAGGAAGAGTTTAGTTCTTGGCTACTGTAGAAACATGTCAATACAAGACAGACACTGTAGAAGATGACCTGCTCCCAATGTAGATATTTAGAGCTCATTCTAAGGTTAAACAATAACTATGAATATTATATTCCATTTTTGCCAATAGATCCCCCGAATCCTACACACTGGTCCATTAAAATCAAGAAAAAAAATTAGCAGATTGATTCATAAAGACTGATAGTGAGTTGCAGTCGGACATGTTTAACAACCTCCTAAAGAGAAAAAAAAGGACTTAAGCACATATTTTGAAAGTGACAATACAAAGAAAGCAACAGGAAGAGCAGCACCATTTTGGCGACCATGTTTCCGGCGTTGGGGCATGACCACACAGATCAAATCGAAGCAAAATGAGTCAAGTGTGTGTATTCACAGAGGGAAAGTGAGGTAGCCAGTATTCAAACTTAAATATACAATAACTGATGGTGCAAGAGGGTTGGGTCCAGTTTCAGAACACATCTCATCTCCAAAAGATGAACTTATGATACCTAGTATAAAGCCAAGAGGAAAATGGAAAGCCCCCCTTAGTCTATTCTGCATGACTGAATCTCTCTATACATATACTAAAAACTTTATTGGATAATCTAATAACCCACAGCAGACATGACTAATAAATCCACTTTCTCATTTTTGCTTTGTAATGTAATATATAGTAAAGCGTAACTCACATTTTAAGCATCACGTGACACACATCCAGAGCAAGTCCCAACAATTGAGCACTGTATGTGATACAAGAATGATCAAGTGTGGACGGCAGGGAGGGATTGTGGGAAACACCGTCACAAGCTGAAATCCTCGACAATAATCTGTCCATAATCGGTACTGGACCATCATTATATGCACTGTACACTAATATTGTTCTGTGTGCTCTGACTATATTACTACAACTAAACCAAAATATACGCAGAATTACAAATGCAGAATATGAAATACACCCAAGTCAACATAAGATCAGCTCAAACCTTAAATTAATTAAATAGCTAAACCACAGTATTAGCAACTTTCTGGCATTAGAGACACATCTAGATCAACCTCATTTTTGCATGACCAGAGGATTAGCATCTACATAAGGGAACTGAAATTTTTTTTAAGAAAACCATCCTTTTACAGCAGGAAGTCAGAAACACTGTATACAGTATGACACAGCTGTTAATCTGCCCACACAAATCTTAACATTTAACCTCTAAATGTGCCACTGTCATTTAATTCTACTAGTTACATGTTTAACAACAGCGCGTCCAAAGTTACATCTTTCTGCGATAAAGACCGACGCAGAAATTCTCAAGTTGCAGGGACTGCAAGCGACTCGGTCAGAATTTATATTAACATGTCCTTCCAACTGCATGCTCTACCCAGGTGCCACCACTCGCCTGAATTGAGTTTCGATAATTTTCCTGTTGTGAATTTGTCAAAACCGTACAATCTTCTGCTGCGTTCTTCACATGTGAAAGGAAAACTATTTGAAACTGTCATTAACAGCTTATTCAAAAGCCAGAGACATTGGGCTTTACAACGACACATGAAGAGAAAAAGGCTGTAGAGTCAGCAGCACACATGAAGATAAACTCAGTCTCTAAGTGAGGGTCTGCCCAGGCTACTACAACACCCAGATCCACTTTGTGCACACATTAAAAAGAACCCTAGGAGGAGTCAGAGGCACTAAGAGCATTGAAGTGCATTTAGGAAGGCCTGGGGGAAGAAATCTTTCCCCTGCATTCTTCATTATCCTGCATTAGGGAGGGCTTCTCGTTCTCTCACACACAGACAAAATTCTCTCCCTTTTGCTACACACACTTTCAGCCCCTCACTTCGCCTCCACAAAGTCCATACCACTCCCCTCGATACGTGATATCATTATAGTTACATGGAGTGCCATGCTTAATGCGGCCGACAGAAGGAGCAGGCTTGAGCTGAGAGAAGAGATTATTGCAAGCAGTACGTGGACAGGAAGGATGGAGCGATGGATGGATTAAGAGATATAGAGGGGAAGGTGTCAAAGGGTAAACAGACAGAGAGAATATGGAATGGAGAGCAAAAGTAAGAATGAGTGAAAGCCACTTAAAAAGGTTGAAGGGATTCAGGGTTTTTTTCCCCCCCCCAACCACGACATACAGTTATGAGAATTTACTATGAAACATGACATGCCATTCTAAATCACCCTTTGTTTCAAAAAGTCTCATCTTTTCTTTGAAATGAGTCTTAGCAGTGATGTGGCAACACGTTCCTGTGCTGAAACGCAGATCTCCAGGTGGGCGTAACTTTCGAAAAGCCCCCCGCCCTGGAGTGATTAGTGGAGCTCACGGCTGGGAGTGAGTAACTGGTGAAAAGCTTGACAACCAAATATCCACATTGTTAAGTGCAACAGCAGGACGTTGATTAAAGGCTTAAAAATCCATTCTTTTCGTGCAGTGATCAATAATTTGATTGGTCACATCAGTGTTATCCCCTGCAGGCAGTCCACTGTTTACCTTATTGGTGCCTGTGACATGATTAGATATGTCATAAAATAGTGACAGCTAATTCATATAAATGAGGCAATATTTCCCAAGTAAAGACCAAATTTTAGAGGCATTTCATACCTTTATTTTAAAAGCTAGTACATAATTACAAAGACATTAAATGTGACATTTATGGGGGATATGCGTCACATTCTGTAAATCATTCTATAATACTTTAATTTGATGTAATGGTGCAGACTTAAAACTTGGCATGATTTTAGTTCTTGAGTGTGACAGTAATTTATTTTTTCAGACATTATACTGAAGCCAATGATTGAGTTGATTGGACATAGTGCAGACAGAACGAATGCTGCCTGCTTGTTTACTCTGTCTCCTACTAGCAGCAGTTTTATGCCAAGTTTCACATCTGTAACGCAATACAGAGATTCAGACAGTGAGCAGGGGAAACCACGGACCCTTCGATGCACTCATTACGCTACTTTTCAGACAAAGGGGCCACCAAAAGTGTGAGCTAGGAACCTAAGCCACTGCACTTATCTCTCTCAACATTTCCTCTATTACTTTCTAAACTCTTTGCTTAACAAGGTTTGGCAGGATTGGTTATCACAGAGAGTTACCACCACCACCTCCTTTAACGATACTGCTCTTTGACCCTGGCCACGTTGTTAAGCTTAATGCACTATAGGCTACTTAAACCATGTTAAGCTGAATGTTAACTGAATGTTCTACATGGTGTATAAGATGCAGGACAGAGATATAAACTATTAGACTATTTTGTCTTAGTTTTCCAGTAGGAAAAATATGTATTTTTATACTGTACACGCAGAACTTAGTCAAGTCTTGTGTGTAGACCTCTGCACTGTAAAAAGGAGCCTCTACATTTCACTTTGAGTGTGTTGTGTAATAGGAATAAGAAATTCATGACTTAACTGTGAAGCTATACATGCAATATTTTACAGGGGAAGGGACTGGGAGTGGAGTGTGTGTGAGGGGTGTGGTTAAAGTGCAAAAGAGACTCTTACCAGCATTTTCAGAGAGGGAGGAGAAGTCCTCTCTGGGATAGGAGGCCGAAGGCTGGATGAACATCCCCTCATCGAATCCCTCTTCAGGCTCTGGTGGGAAGTTGTAGACAAAACGGCGTGTGGTGGTCTGTTTTTTCCTCCGCCCGCTTCCGGCCGCCGCATCTGGTGCCTCACGTTTTATTGCTGCAGGTGTTGCTGCAGCGCCACCTGTGGCAGGCTCGTTCCAGATGAAGACCTGGTCACCCGCAGACCGTGTTTCATTGGTCTCTGCTGAATCAGAGGAGTTCTCATTTTGGTGGGTCCAGTTACCAGAGGCTCCATGGGTCACCAGGGCACAGCCCTCATTTCCGATCACTGTCACCTCTATGTCGCTGCTCTCCTCCTTCACCCTGCCATTGTCATCTTCTTCTTCCAATGCATCTTTTCCTTGGTTGTTGCTGGCCTTGATCGACAGCTTTGACAGGATGCTTGTGGCCCAGAAGTTGCTCGGCTTCCGGTCCAGCTTTCTCTGTCCCTCTTTGGAAACCATCTGCCGCTTATTGTAATCCACCACCACTGAATCCGGAGCCTCCTGCTTGATGCTGATATTCAGGGCATCTTTTATAAAAGCCCTACATGATTGTACAACTTCTGTCATCTGGAGGTAACTAGCAACAGACATCACCTCAATGGCATTTTGGCTTGTAAGCAGCAGATTCCCGGAGTAGAGAAAGTCGAGGATAACTGAGAAGCCCTGCAGAGCAGCAACATCCAGGTGTGTGACCGTGGCCTGGTCCTGGTCTTCGCTCTTGGTCAGACAGTAGAGGGTTTTGAAGTAGCGGCTGCCAGCCACCAGGATGTTTTTATGTGCGCGGAAAACCTGGCCTGAGACAACTATGTTGACGTCACAGAGTATGCCACTTTTGCGTTGCTTGTCCAGCTCCTGGAGAAGCTGGTAACAGTAGGAGTTCTCATTGGTCTTGCTGCGGTAGTTTTCCTCTGAGCAGTTAGTGGAAGGGCTGGCGTTGTCTGAGGGCCTTGCCGTCTCCTTTGAGGTGAAAGAGAGATAGAGGGAAAAATGATTAGAGAAGCCTTTGTATGCTCAAGAAGGTTATTTGCAAAAGCAAGCATAAATACATGTATAACCTGTCTGTAACTCTGTCTTTACAAAAGACACACGCGGGGTTCCCTGCGTGACACCAATGCACCTGCCATAGGGGTGAAACAAGTTTGACAGGCTTCTGTTATGTGAGGGTAAGAAAGAGGTGTATGTGGAGTAATGAAAGGTGTAGTTTTACACAGACCTATGATGAAATAGTTTTCTTCATCCAACTTGCAGTACACAACAACTAGACAAACACGTATCATAGAATTACAAATACAGTAGACTGCTTTGTTCAGTGGTCTTTGGGATTTAATCTTTTTATTAATTTACCGTAAAATCTCTCATCAGGTGTAACTCTAGCCTGAGAGGGCACAGCCCTAGTTATGTTAGGAAAAACATTTTCAATCAATTGAATTTTTTAAATAGATGACGCCTGTAACTGGGAAGACAACTGTGTCTGCGAAATTAGCATTACTGCCTATTTGATCGACTCTTGTTTGTATGACAAAAACGATGCAAAACAGTGAACACTGAAAGAAACTTGTACTCACTGTGGCTGGCATGGAAATGTTATGCTTACTGCGTTAGTTATAAACAGAACTTAATATACTAAAATATTCTAGATATTTATGCTGGAGAAGAATTAAACTTCAAATTTTTGGTAACTCTAGCAAACCACTTAAAAAGAGCATTGAGAGTGCCCTTTCAAGTTTGGTAATTACCACGAAAGCTGAATTTGAAAGTAGTTTTTCAAGATTTCAAACCCATTTAGCTTCTGTAATGTAAAATGTCCCCTCCCTTTAACTTATAGGGTAGATGTAAAACAGGCCATAATGAGGCCTGACGAGTTTCCAAAACAGGGTACAACCTGACTGTAGGATGGGAGGGGAACTGGCAGTAGTAAAGAACTACCCTGTAACAGCCCCATTCTTCCTCCCCTGCTCCCCCATACCAGGGCAAAGGGCCAGTCTGGTACAGAGCAGATGAGAGGGGAGTATACACATATGTGCACGTATATGCTTGCACGGCACATATAACCCACATAGTTCGGGTTAAGGTAAATGTATACATGCTTACAGACAAAATACACTGCCCCAATAAAAAAAAACAAACCAACATGCATATAAACCAAGAATGCGTAGTGGTCTATATTGTAGTGTTTCCACAAGTCGCACACATGCAGTGGCATACATCTCCGGCTCATTTTAAAATTGCACAGCAGATGTCCTAATCCAGAATAATTCACATTGCTCGAGCCCCGCATTTCTCACACACACACACACACACACACACACACACACACACACACACACACACACACACACACACACACACACACACACACACACACACACACACACACACACACACACACACACACACACACACACACACACACACACACACAGCTGGGGTTTCAGCTCGAGTAATTCAGATTAAATCCATTTCTCTGAGGTCCCCACCCAGCCCCCACCCATATTCCCTCCACACTGCAGCTCTTGTCCAGGGCAGCCTGGGCACACAGTGTAGTATAGGGGGGCTTATCATCCTCTGCCACAGCTGGAGGGGGAGAGATGGGATGAAATGAAAGACCGAATGAGGGAGAGATAGAGATAGATGGGATGAAATGAAAGGCCGAATGAGGGAGAGGGCAGAAGTGGAAGTGCTTTGCAGGCTAAGAGAAATAAAAAGAGGATAGAAAGACAGAAAATAGACAAGAGCTGAAGTGCAGAGTTATGATGGATAAAGTAAAAACAGAGCTGATAAAATGAAGTGTGAAAAGATGTGAAATAGTTGGAGCATAAAGGAGAAAAGCCTGATAAGACATGCACAAAGAAATGATTGAGAGCATGAGGCAGAGTGAGACCTTGAGCCTCGAGAAAAAGGGCGGAGAAGAAAATGTGGAGCAGAGGGGGCACGAAAAGCAAGTGCTGCGGAGAGAAGGAGATGGGTCACCCCATTTTAGCCTTCACAATGGCCCGTGTTCTCCCTGAGGCTCATTGTCCACTCACTGTGGGCCTTTGTGAAAGGGCTCAGCACTCACTCTCTTATTACACAGCAGCTCCCACTCGCAAGCATAGAAAGGAGCCAGGGTGCATGTGGGTGAGGCGGAGAGGATGAGGAGTGGGAGGAAAAAAATTATTACATGATATACACATCAAAGCCTGTGGAGGGGCATGGTCATCGTGTTGAGTACACTGGTGGAATATATTGGTGTGGTGAAGGGCATGAGTGCTATCGCGATGAGACGAATTAGATGCCCTTTCAGTTTTTCCTGTTTTGCTTTTGTCTGCTACGGATAATATTACACCGAATAAGCTTTAAACAATGCAGTGCTAATGGAAAACGAATAACATTTAGCTTCCTAAAACAATACCTTCAAAACACACATTTATAGTCGGAAGATAGTGTGGGTTGAACAGAATAAAACAGCCAACACATTTGAAAAACCTTATGTATTCACAGACTTCTTCTACCGGAGAATTTGTAGATCCCTTTTATCATTTCAACTCGCCATCCCACCCCCAAACCCCATGACTCCCCACAGCTTTTATCCATTATGCACATAGCAAGGCAACAGGCCAGAGAGGTAAGACTTCGCCTGGCAGTTCTGATATGACTTTTTCGTGCGAGTGTGTTGTATGTACACACTTATTAGAGTCAAGCTAGGACAGCCTGGTACTGGATAAGTTGCTCCATACTGGCCTCATCAGCAGCAGCATCCTTTCTCCAGATGTGCCACGTGTGAGCTTTAAGGAACCAGCACACCAACCCTGCACAACAGATGCTGGAGGCAAAACCAGCCTGAGCCAACTGGGAATGTGGGGACAATATCAACCTCCCCCAGTTATGACGTGGCTAGTTTTCTTTATTTGAGCCAGAGTTGGTAGGGCTGGAAGACTGACAGACAGCAAGGGAATCCAAGAGGAAAACAGGAGGAGAAGTAGAATCTGAATAAAACATGGATGCTACAGTGAACTTACAATCAGAATTGATTTACAGGTGGATTAAACAAAGCAAAATGGCCATAAATTCTAGCCTCCTGATCGACAGACTACAGGGTCAAGTCATGCTGCCAATTAGAGAATAGTGCCCTTCAACAAAACCACAAAGGCCAAAGGCCAACAGATACATGACAAACACTCAGACACACCTCTACCAGATCATGTGATACAGCACCGTACCCATGCAACATAATGACCCACTGGAGCCAGTTTTTGTTTACCTTTTACACACACATTTGCCTCCATCCCTTCCCTCGTCTATCCCCACCCAGCATCAATCCAGTCTCATGGCCAGCCCAGCCCCGAGGCCAACTCCACCAGTCCTCCCAAAACTCCCTATATCTACTGTACCTCCCTCCCCCCTACTCACCCAACCCGTCTGTCCCAAGATGATAGAACAATACCGCAGTGTGCGTTTGGCCCAAGGTGTGGGAGGGCTGCACCGAGTGTCTCCCGGCCTCCTAACAATGCCTCAACAGAAGAGGCAGAGTGAGGGGGAAAAAACAGGGGAGGGTAGAGTCACTGATGGATTCAACAAGAAGAATTCTCCCTCTGGCTCCACCCCACCCCATTCCCCTGACCTGTGGCCCCCAATAAACATCCCATCTCTCTGGCAGACACTAGGCTGCAATGGGTGGATCCCCTTCCCTATGCGGGGAGACTTACTGTTAACAATGGGTGTGGTGTTTGTTTTAACTGGAATCACGGGGTGAAAATGTCTCAATAGCTCCCTCGTATTTGAATTTCTCATAAGGGGTGTGTTATCTTATCATACAGCCCGTTTAGACTAACACTGTGATGCAGGTGAAACGTTTTTGGTTCTTAAACCACATGGGTCTATGCTAATTATCAAACCTGACTACATGATCATTCTCCTGTCTTGGATTGAACATAGGTCAGATACTGCTGGACTGTCATGAGCAGGTGTCTCTGTTAGGAGATGGGGATTTTATTTGCTATAGATGCTCAAACAAAGAACAAAAAGAGAGAGAAAAGAGAACACAGGGGTGGGTGAGACAAAGAGGGAGTGTATGAAGAGGAAAGCTGTTGAGAGCTCAAAATGAAACTAACTTAATGCAATAATTATGCAGTGTAGCTCTGTGTCATGATGTGTATGGAACTACAGTTGTAGAATAGTCTCTCTGTACATTGTGATGAAAAGGAATTAGTTTGCAGCAACGAATGTGGGTGTAACATGTTTTTTGCCCCATGTCATACACCAATCCTCTGAATTACAGAGAAACTGGGAGTTCTACTCTAGTCTCATTTAACTCATTTTTGAACATAAGGAAAAAAACTGTCTCTAGAGAATGAACTGATGTGCAGATTCCAGATATGTGGTCTGATATCATATCTAACCGCAGACACACAATGGTCTGATTTTGCCTCATCTTAACCTTTAACCAGTGCGCATAAGGAACAATCTGAGCACAAGACAGTATCTAGAGAATTAAGGACAACGGCCCCCTTCTCCAAAGAGACCCACATTTACCACAGCTGCCCTGGTGTGCTAAGGCTAATCGAGTTAGCTTTAACGAATGCAGCAGAGGCCTGACTAACGTCAGGAATGGGTGAATAGGACAAGACGTTGCCTCGTTCCACCATAATTCCCCTTTAATGTACTGCTCACAATGCAGCTTAGCTTAACATACACTGCTGCTCATTATTTCCACAGTACTGTATTCACGAAAAGGATTACAGTTTTATTCAAAAGGCTTACAAAATAAACTGATGAATTTTCAAATAAGAATACCAAAACAGCAAGAAATTATTTAATAGAAATTGTTTCCAGTTACACAGCGATGGGCCGTTATCTCCCCAGCTCTATCCTCCATGACACAATGCCCTGGATAACCTCTGAGTACAGTGTACAGGGTCCTTGTTGCTAGGGAAAACCCACACCAAGCCCCTAATCCACTCCTACTGCTCTCCTTACCAATTAGAGATGTGTACAAGTTAGCAGATCAATTTAAGTCATTCTGATTAGTGATTGCGTGTACAAAGGAAGGAAACTAAATGTAGTAGTGCAATCCTCTTCGCTCACAAATTAGAGTCAAATAGCACCCAGCCCCTAATTCCCCTGACAGCTCAGAACACTGTTAGGATATGAAGCTGGATGTGGCAATGTACAAGTAACAGTGAGTAACCGGATTTCTTTTTTTTTAATATAGGACTGATGGGAGAAATGTTCTTCGACACATTCTGGTGTTTATGAGGGTACCGAAATAATAGTAAATAATTGTTGCTGACACTGCAGTAAAAATAATGAACCAATAAAAAACACCTCATGCACATCAATAAAGACACAGTTCACCAAATATAAAGATGGCCTGGTTGCTTTTGATTAAAGGCAGTCAATCAAAAAAGACTAAATAAACCAACTATCGATGACTTCACCTCAAGTGCAGGCTAAACACGTTGTCTTTAAATGCCAATCAAATAAATGAGGAATAAATTCCAATTAGTGAGACATAGGACACCAATCTTGTGCACGCAAAATGGGGCCCTAATCATAAGACATGCCCCAAAGGTACAACACTGGAGCCCATTAATCCAAAGATATGTGGATGGCAGGGTCAGGTGATGCCATGTCATTCTATTTACTGGCATCAATTTCCCTCATTTAAGCCCATTCATAAGGCTGCACAGCCTATGGGCAAGGCAAGCTGTCAGGCTCTGGGCGACATGATTTACTCTGCTCCTCTTGTCCGACCCTGCAAGTGACACCATCTATGGATTTTGGGGGGTCATTCTAGCACAATGCCTCTAATTTAGCTCCCCAAAGGGAGGAGGAGGAGGAGGAGGAAGAAGAAATGCGCCAGAGGTCACCCAGGACCTGGAGCCAGTAGAACTGAATGAGAGGCCAAAGGCGGGGGGGGGGTTGGATAGGGGTGCGGTTCCCCAAAGGCTTTTAGGGTCGAGCCCTTGCCATTGTGTGACCTTTAGCAAGCTAGCAATTAAGACAGCTGCTGACACAACAAAAGGGTCTGTACAGTGAGAATATACAACAAAAAGTGCTCCAAACCACCAATGGTAGATGCTAACCCCGTGCAGGAGGCTGACATGATTCACAGTTATCCGTGACATGCAGTCCATTCCTCGGCATGAGAGACAGCCTCCGGTGTGACAGTGGCTAGCAGGTGTCACACTGGAGCAGGTTGGTGCGTCCTTCCACAACTGGTGTGGGGACAAGACACTCGAATCAGAGGTTCCACATCTCTCACGCCGAGAAGTGGCCGTGTGTGTTGTTGTTTTTCACCATTCATAACTCAGTTAGTCGACATTAGCCTCGCTAGGGGCTTCCCACAGCCCTCTACCTCCGACAAGACAGCCAGAGCTGCAGGCGGCTAGTCCGCTAAGCTAGTTGCTAGCTCGGGTTAGCAGGTAGATGCTAGCTAATTAGCCGCGAGAGGGGATTGGGAATCTTCGGCAACAGCCTTGTTTGGGCTTCCGCGTGTTTTAGAAGTTGTTAAAATGCTCATTATGAGTGTCAAACAAAACAGACAGTGACATGTGTCGAGACAAGTGTGTGTCAGGTATTTAGTGCGACGCAGGTAACTAAGCGAAAGCGTCATGGACGTGAGCTAACGTTACCTGTTTGGTGGGGTCATTCCTCCCGTGCTCAGAAGACAGGTGATGTCTCAGCAACAAGGCCCGCTTGTAGTTGCGACTCCCCTTCACCAGCTCGTCGCTGTTTTTAGTGGCAATGTTGTGACACCAGGAGCAGGACATGAGTCCCGTCTCCTGGCTAAATTTGAGCCATGGAAATTCTTGCAGCCACGAAGCGTGGAACTGTGAGTGTTTCTGAAGCAGCGTCTGCGGTCTCATCTCTACCCCAGATTTCCTGGATCCCGTCTCGCCGCTTCCCGACTCCTGGCCGTCGGCGTTGTTGGGACCGTTCCCCGCTGTCCAGCTACTCCCCTCCCTGGACCCGTTCTCCGCTTCCACCGAGCCGACACGATCGTCGCCGTCCGCGGCTGTCCAGCTGCCCCCTTCCGGGTCCTCTTCTTCCTCCGCCTCGGGTTCCGTGCTATCGCTGACAGACCCAGCGCCCTCCACTCTCCTCTGCGATGGTCCTTTCGCCCCCAGATCCCTGTCCTCCTCTTGATCCGGCCTGTTCCCGTTAAAATGTCGGTCTTGACAGGCCAGGGCCTCCCAGCTGTTACAGTTCCCCCCACCGATACCGCTGGAACCCGTTAACCCGGCCAGTCCACCCCCTCGGAAAGCCAGCGACCTGCGGTTTCTCTCACCGGACATTTTTTTCCTAATATGTATTAGAATCTTCACTTTCTCAACGGTATCCACCTCCGACAGAAAAAAAAAACAACGTCTGTGCATACGATGTATTTCCCGAAAGAGATGAACCGTCGTCGTCGCTTTTCTCCGCCGCTGGCCCTCCCGGTGAGAGTATGTTGGTTATGCGGAAATAAATAGAGGTTTTGAAGGCATAATGGATTTCAGGGTTCTCACTGCGTCCGCGCAGGCCCCGCAGAGGTCGAATGGCAACGACTTTCCTCCCCACAATGCACCTCGAGCAGAGAAGGGGGGCTGGAGAGGGAGGGGACGGCTTTAAAGGAAGATGGGGGTGCTGTTGATCAGCCTGCACCCATCTTCCGCATGTTTCTGCTCCTGTGGCTCTGCTGGTCCTCTCAGATCCATAAATACTGACAAGTGCTCCCCACTGACACGCTTCTGCTCCCTGAGGATAGAATATAGTCCTTATTACACTCATACCAGAACACTATAGGAACTTGTAAATAACATGTCTCTTGTGAAGAAACATGTTAAAAGTGTTATTATACATTTGTTAAATTATATCCATGAACATATCTATAAAGCAGCTTCTGTACAATATAGCCTACATATATGTGGATATGTGAATTTATTATTTTAGATATTCAATCACAACTAAAATTGCCATTTTAACATTGATAACAGTATTATAACCGTTTTCTTTCTCCAAAGCATGAGTTTAACATAGAGTATATGCCACCATTATAACATACTTACAATTATATTTATCCTATACATATCTAGGATGTGAGTAAATAAACAATGATAGATAACACAGGTATTAGAGAATAAACATTAAACAAAACCCATATGAGTTTAACAAAGTCACGTGTTGTGGGATCATTCAGCAGTTAAACTGGAATCCTCCACAGACCAGTGACATGTTAATCGCCCAGAGTAAAGTATTCTAACGTATCACCATGTATCACTGGTCTGTATTTGTTCCTTAAGACCAGCAGGTGGCACTCTTTCACGTGAACCCCCACCCCCCTCTCTCCCTCTCTCTCTCTCTCTCTCTCTGTGTGTGTGTGTGTGTGTGTGTGTGTGTGTGTGTGTGTGAAGCCTGACATAGTTGGGTGTATAGTTTCAATGCTGTCCAATTAAGGGCTTTGCACTCAGCTTGTGAACAGGAAGGTTTTGATTACTACGAGATGGGGGGGTTACATGTCCCCACTGTAATGGTTAAATTCCCTGGGGGGCAATAAGGTATACCATGAATGATTAGTTCATCTATTTATTGCTCCGGCTTATAGAGGCATTGGCTTCCAACTTGACATTAGACACCAACTGTGTTTGATTTAATTTCCCAGTTGCTGAATGATGTATATCAAACTGTCAGGTATGAAATAAATAAGTGTGCATTGCACTCACTGTGATTGAAAATACAAACCCTAACTTGTTTGAATATCTGGTGGAGATTTCTCAATAGTTCACTTCACATGAACCTTCCAGCTGTTTTTCAAGTTCCACTGTTTTGATTGTGAAATCATTAAAACATTCTTCAAATATTTTATCGCCAACTGTCAAAGGGGGAAATAGAATAAAACAGAAACAGATTTGAGAAGCAAGTATGGAGCTGTGCAATGAACACAACAATGCATCCAGAACAACAATTCATCTGATGCATTTTTTATTTGTATTAAAACTGCATTCCAAATATTCTTTATACTGTTACTGAATCTTTTGAACACACTTACAAACACCCGTATTTTCATCTTAGAAATGTCCTCTTTGATTAGGATTAGAAGCAGCATAGACTTTTCTTCATGTGATGTGTTAACTCACACTCTAACTTAACAAGGATCTCTGGAGTTAATCACAAAATCCCCCTTTATCGCTTGATTTGAATTATGACATTCTAATGTAATAATTATATATATAATTTATAATTTATATAATATATAAATGACAGTATCACTTAAGATAGTTAAAAACAACAGGATCAGGGGAGCTACAATAAAATGTGCAGTTTGTGTCAATATGTTTTTCGTAGATCAAGTTTGTGCTAAAGTATTTATTTTATTTTGTGCTACAATAAAGTATTTCATTTAAATTTTATTTTTGGTTTGTGCCACAGCATTTTATAAAATTTAGTTTGTGATATATATCTTTACTTTACTTCATCTAATAACGTGGAGCGGTTGCCCAGCAGCTGCAGTGTTGACGGCTCCCAACTCGATCCACGTGCTCGCCTCTGTTTACACTGCTACGCGCTGACGTCACCGCGGAGCCCCACCCCTCACGGCGAGCTGCCTGGCAACATGAGCGAGGGAACAGGAAGATCCACAGCAGCCGAGTGAGGAACCTGCGCCGCCTGGACTCCAAAACCACCAGAAACTACACCTCAGCAGCACCATGGAGGAGGCAGTCAAAGGTAAATCACTCACTGGGACGTGTCACTGGGCCACTGTCGCAACCGAGAGTGTGTGGAACCTACTTTAGTGTCGCATGGAAGTTAGCAAACTAAGCTAACACGTCCAAGTTTGGAAACATATGCTACTTTTCAAACTCTTGAAACTAGCTGCGTTGTTTTTTTTTTTACGATAGAAGCATCAACGAGTTTTGTTATTGGTAGAAAAAAAATGGTTGAAGATACTAATTGAGATCAACGTACATAAAAAAAACTAAATAACACGGAAGTTCACTGCTGCACAGCTTTTCTGTCCCAACATGTTGACACCCGATGAGATGCTGGAGTCAAACATAAACGAGGAAGTCGTTAGTTAAGCTTTAAACGTGGGCTAAGCCACACTCTGAGGTAACTGTGGCACATGTGGCGTGTGTTAGATGTGTTTTTGATGCTGTTTATGGATTTAGCTTTAAAAATGTTTAGTGACTGAAGCTGCACAAACAGGTTACACCCATTTGACAGCTCACTACGTGTTCTGTAAATGTTGATCTGTGCCCGTCAGGCCACACTGTCTACATCACCTGCCTCTTTTTCCATCAGAACAATGAGTCAACAAGTTGAGAGTAGCACAGTCCTCCTCTGTATCGGCCCCTGTTGGACGGCTGTGAGGCCAAACGGGCCCGAGCACATGTGTGGCATAGCAGACAATCTAATGTAGAGTACATGTGGAGGAGGTGTACATTCTACCTGTTATTCCTTCCTCCTCGACCTCTCCCACTACTTCCTTGACATTTCCATTCCTGCCAGGCAGCCATCTGCTCTCTCACTCCTCCACACCACTGTCTTTGTGCACTTGCCTTAAGTGGGAGCTGCCTCTCAGTGAAGTGCATGTGTTTTGCAAGGAAACTGGAGATTTGCCACGAGATTCAAAGCTTGTATGTTCAACTCCGTTCAGTTCATTACATACACAGATTTATTTGTTCACCTTAAAGGGATGTCAGGTGAAAACTGCTCAGCTATGACCGCGTTTCCGGGCTTCACCCTCCTGGTTTGAGAAATATCATTTCCTGATGTCTGCACACTAAGCCCCAAGGTAGAACATTTTTTTGGAAGATGCAGCATATTTTGTATATTGACACATGTTCAAAGTATGTGACCTGTTACTGGTTGATAATTCATGCCTATAGGTATCAGTCCAAATGAAGTAGTCAGACAGTTCTGTCTGTCTCTATGTATGTGCTGGGGGGGGGGGGGACACAATAACAGCAATACCTAACACATTTGTCTTGCAAAAAATGCAAAGATGGTGAAGCTCATAATATCTGCTACTGCTCTTTAGTACTGCTGCTGATTGGTATTCATCAAATTCACAATACTTGTTCTTCCTTGTGGAGCCGCTGTCACATATGTTGGTGCATTAATTAAAATGTAATGCAGAAGTAACTCAAAGTCAAAATAAATGTATATCCTTTATTGTGTCCATTTAAATGTTATAGCAGCAGTTCAGTTCGCTTTTTTTTACTGGACCCGTGTCATGACAAGAAATTTCCGTGTCACACTTTGATGCAGGTTCCCCCCCACCCCTTCTTTCTGTGTACTTGATTTCCCCTGCATTTGAATGGAGTTCCCAGTAGGGACATTAAATCATATGGTTCCCTATTTGCTTAAGTGGGAATTTGTTTCACCTCAGCAGCTGTGGAGATTTTATCTGTGTTCAGAGAAGAAACAATGTTCTCTTATAATCATTTACTTACCATTAAAATGTCTGGATGTACAGTGTTCTTGCAAGTTCCCCTTCCCCTTCTCAAGAATGTCACTCCACTAAGTTACAAAAAGAAAGTCAAGCCTGTTCCTTAACTTTTTTTGTTTCTGGAACTTTCTGCTCCCCTGATAGAAGTTTATGCTTTTGGCCGAAATCAGATGTTCAGAAATGTGACAGTCTATGCTGACCAGTCCATCTTGTTTTTCCAACTAGGCCGTCTAATGAGATTGATCATGAGTCGTTGCCAACATTTTTTGGCTTATTAGATTTAATTGAGACACAACCAGACGCTTTCAGCTGTCACGGGCAACTTTCCCGAGCCCTGAATTTACAGCCGACTCGTTCAAGTCTGAAATTTGTTGTACTAGAACAAGATGATACTTTCAAAATATACTAGATTAAAGATCTCATGACCGATTTCAGTCAGAGCAAACTAATGTTTCACTTAGAGATTAGACTTGTGATCCAAAGTATCTTGATATCTTGAATATTATCACTAATGCAGTTGAATAAGTGAGTTATCATGTAGCTCTGTTTAAGGTTTATAAATAGTGCAATATTTGGTTACTATTGTACCTGTGATGAGGTTTGCTTCACATTGTTGAATCTTCTTGCTTTACAATAAGCAAAAGAACAATTATGTAAATGTGTTGTTGCACTGTAAAGTACAGCGCCAGTTATGCACATACTTGTGTGTCCTGATTTGTCACACATGTTAGATCACATCAGTATTATACACACACAGCAATGGTCTTTGTCTTGTGTAAATGTGAGTGGGAGGGGAGTTCACCTAGAAACGCATGTTTGTCAGCAGTCATGGCCGTCTCAAGTCATTGTGAAAGCAGCTCTACATAAACGGTAAACCGTTCGATATGGACCATTACTGAGCTGAAAACAAAGCCTCCTACAGACAGTGGTGTCAGACAGTTGCATTTTTTACAATACAATCCCCCCACAGTCTCTGTTACTAAACGTTTGGGTCTAAAGACACTGCAGTATATTTCAGTTGCCCTTTAATCCTTCTGGTTTCAGTACTTCTTTTTGGAGAATTCTGCATTAACCTGTGAGATTTGGCCGAGCTGAGTTCTCACCTGTCTGGGAGCTCTGGCATCAGACACGCACACACAAGCATGTTTGCACAGCAATCCTTATTAGGACCTTGCATTGACTTCCATTCATTGTGCACAGCCTAACCAAAACCTTATCCCTGACCTTAACCAGGACCAATTCACGCCTAACCCTAACACAATTCACATCTTACACCTAACCGTAACCAGGACCTCAGAAATTACCTTTTGGCCCATTAGGACCAGGCTTTGGTCCCCATGAGGACTACTGGTCCTGACAAGATCAGTGTATATGCTGAAAAAAAAATGAGTAGACACACACATGCACAGTATCCTCATGACACTGTAGAGAGAAACTTTGGGCATCAGTGTCAAATGGAAATCACTTTTTTTTCCAGAGATGCCCTAGATGTTGATCACACAAGCATTGTTTATTGTGTCAGATATGACTAATATGAATATAGTATAATGTATTGTAACAGTATGTCGTTTTATATTTATGAGCCAATACAAAAGATCCTTGCATCAATTTCTATCTTTAACTGAAAGAAAACCATGTGCTCACACATGGTGTGACAGTAAGAGGACTGTGCATGGCTGTAAATTGGAAAAGGAAATTGATATCACTAAGAAACAGTCTGCTTCTTCCACATCAGTGGTTCTGAAATATTTGGGGTAAGTCTGCAGATGTCAAACCCTTTGTCTGGAGTTCATCTTTAAGCTAAGATTAGTTAACCGACATTTTGACCATAGAGACATGGAAAAAATATGAATCATCTCATTTAACCGTAAGCGATGAAACCAAATAGTTTATTTCTAACTATTATTTTGATGAGCTTTGACTTGTCCATGAGGGATCAGAAAACTGAGGTGGTGAAGATGAAGTAGTGAGATGAGGACACGACTTTGGTTTTGCTCCATCTGAGGTGAAGCCGCTCTATGCCCTTCGCCTCACAGTTTTCCCATGATGCACGTCTAATGGCAACTTTGTGGGCACGCTAGCTGCATTCACAGTCAGCCACGTCTCATGACTCTTGTTTTAGGCTAATCATGTGACAGGGTATGTCATGAATAGTAAGATAATTGATCTCATGCTGTGCAGCATTAACCACTTAAAAATGTTTGTTCCTGTGGATGGGGCCACGATGACTTGGTTTTGGTGTCTGTTATGTTTTATAAATCCAATGCAGGAAACTATTCAAATCATAGATCACACTCGAATTTGAGTCAGTGATTATTTTAAAAGGAAATTGTGAGATTTAAGAATTTTTAAGTTAAATCATTCAAGCTTACGAGCCATTTTTGTTAATAAGTGTCACATGAATCCAGTGTCTGATGAATCAGTAGCCCCTTTTGTTCAGGCTGTTCAAGGAGGAAATGTTATGCCTATTTTCCACCTCACAGTTCTGGAACACCCGGAACAGGAGGTGGGGAGGGGACATTATTGTTGCAAAGGTGGTAATAGAGCCTTTCAACACCTTTGTAGAAGGAAGAGCCAGCTTGGCAGGACAGGATGCAGATGCTGTTAGAAGAAAGTAGTGGCCTGATGGGTCAGGAATACAGCAGAGTAAAATACCTCTTATACACCAAATTAGCCCGGATACGCAGGTTTTTTTTAAGGTAAAAAGTGTGTGCCCGTCTGTCCCCCCCCCCCCCCCGATGAGTCTTGTTCAACCTCATGTGCTCCCGTGAAGCCAAAGAGACAGAAACCAATGCTGACCCATTTCTATTGCAGACGAAAGCCAGACGTTAGTGGGTTTATGACAAGTGGAAAAGGAACTGAAGCTTCTATAGTCCAGTTTATAGACATAACCAGTTTTAACTCATATGTGACAAACACCCTTAATGAGTATTTGGCCATCATATTAATCTATCTTTGAATTGAAGCTGAGTCTGAAGAGAAGAAGAGATTTAGCATGTGAAGAAGGCCTCACGCAAATAAAGTATGATGAAATAACGTTGGACGAGGTCAAAGCTTCTGAACAAGACAGAATACAACAATGATTATTTGCTCCTGATTTAGGCCTGTTTTTGTGTAAGTTGGTATGTGATTGTTTGCAATGAGTGACTGTATGTGTGTCACTTTCTGCTGAATGAAAGCACAGTGCAGTCCAGCCTGACTTTACAGATCAGGGCATAGTACAATCACATGCAGCTTCTAACTTTTATAGGACTGTTACACACATAGTGGGGCTTAGCATATTCATCATTAATCCTCTGTCTGTCACAAGCATCATAATGTCACTGGTATTATATATATATTTTTGTATATTAAGATGTGATTTCATACACATTAAGACTGCTAACCAATTGTTTGAAACACTTGAGAAAGATTGAGAATGTCAGAGTTAGTGAGCATATCAACATGACCATATAAACAGTTTATAAGAGTATGAATTTAACTGTCTAAACTGTTTTAAAACAAGATTCCTCTCTCACTCCTCCTAATGATATTTTCATATCACTGAAAAGCTGCACAATAGCTGTATGGAAGTGTGTGTTGATGTATTAATTTAAATTGCAGAGCCAAAAATGGGTAAGTTCATATATTTTAAAGTACACGTGGCTTCAGTAGAAATTTTTTAAACTCCATTCTTTTCACTTTGTCATGGTCGATTGTGGAATTTGTCCTGCAGTGCTTCATATCTTCAGGGCTAGTGTCCCATCTGTCTGTCTTGGTGCGAGGTATTTCCTAGAGAAGATCTCATAAACATGCTTGTCTGGATCCTAACAACGGAGGAATGTTGGCAAGGAAACCTGAACATAGTCTGTCTGCGATTGTCTGTAAATGTATGTACTGATGTGTAATGGTCTAATCATTGGTTATCATTAATCAAACTTTTTGAAAGCATCTGGTCATGAAAATGACTACAGGAATGTCACCAGGCCAAACTGCAGCCTTTAGTGCTACTATCTACAGACACTGATCGTGCATGACTTATTCTACATTCATCCTCTGACTTTGTGCCTCATATCTCTCCTCATATCTCTCCTGTGACATGACATAAGTGCTGGGCGACATAACTTCAAATAGATATCACCTTCGATTTTCAGTTAATTGCCCAGCCCTAACCTTGCACATTGAGTCCGATGCGTTGAGATAAAATGGAGTCGTGCAGTGTGGAGGATTTTGTGGTTCACACAACTCTCTGGAACACCTTTGACAAACATGAAAAACGCTGCAAATACAACAGAACTTTTATGATGAACAAAGTCAGTGTTGGTGTTTGACACAACGTTAGGTCACTGTTATTTAATTATAGGACAATTTCAGATGAAAAATACGGACTTGGTTTGTAAAATCCTTAAACCTGTGTTCTTTTATACAAGTGATGATGTCACATGGCACACAGTTGTATGACTACATGTTCTCTTCACCACATAGATAACTGCCCCTCATCTACACAATACCTAGTTTAGCCTCTGGCATCCTGTCCCCTCCGTTCTAGCCTACTAGCATTACTGCTGCTCCAAGATGGACAGGCCGCCCTGGATTAGCGCTTGGCTGTAATCTGGGACACTGCAGATTATGCTTTTCATCTAATGCCCCTCCACCACACTCACTCGCATCACGTGACCAGCCCACACAAATGGGACCTCTATTATTTCCTCCTTGGATGACAGGAAAGTGAGGGATGGATAGATGGAGGGAGGGAATTGTCGGAGAGACCTGGGAGTGTCAGGCAATGTTACTGCGCTGTTACCAGGGGCTAGCATCTGGAAACCGCACTGAATGGACGCAAATGGATGTTTGAAGGATGGGACTGAGATTTTTGGGATAACATTAGAGAAGAAGAGGGTGTGTTCATTTGCAGAGAAAGAGTGTGTGTCTGCCGCAACAGCTGACTGAAGAGACAGGTAACTTCTTATCAGCAGGACAGAAACAGAAGGTTCACAGCTCTTTGGCCTGACAAAAATGGAAAATTGGAAACCATCTCCGCTGTACTCTCACTCTGACCTTCTGAACACCTGAAAGACAACACAAAACCTCCTCCTTCACACACACTTGGACGCAGAGTGTGTGTCTGAGTCCAGGATGCTGTAAACAAGGAGACACAGAGACAGCCAGCACGCGTCCGGATCACATGCAGACAATCAGCGCTTGGCTTGTTTTGCTAAGGTGGTGGCAGGGAGGCGGTAGTCGCTCCGACCGGCCGCACAACACGAGCTGTAAACATGGAGCCTCTGGAGGAATACCACTCTCCATTTGACTTTGAGCAAGGAGTCAACACCAGGTACCTCTACCTCTCCCCAACCTACGGCGACACGCCGCCCAGCTCGCCGGCTGTCAGAACCAAAGGTATCACAAGGAGGAAAGGGAGAGGCTGGGTGGAGGGGTGTGTGTGTGTGTGTGTGTGTGTGTGTGTGTGTGTGTGTGTGTGTGTGCGTGTGCGTGTGTGTGTGTGTTGGTTCATTGGCCGGGAAGAATTTGGAGGAACACAACCTGTAAGGGGGAGGGGACAAGTGATAATTAGTTGCAGTGTGTGTGACGGCAACTTTTGCCAATTAGCAATTCACTTCTTATCGATTTAGAAAATGATGATCCTTTTTTGCGATGGTTATTATTTCTTTATTGCTTAATCAGATGTTTCAGCTGTTTTGCCGTAATTCTGATTTACAAGGTCCCAGTTCTGTTTGATTCAGGTGAAGATATTTTACTAATAATTCCAATTTTTTCCAGTTAAGTATATCAGTCAAATTTGTATAGAAACCACACATCTGAGCAGTAAAAAAAAACAAATTCAGTTTCATTTTATAAAAAATAGAATCTGGTTGATCGTAGGCCACAGTTACAGTTTTAGAAAGAAAGCTGCTGCCAGGATTCTAGGCAAATTACCACACTGTCAAGCTCCTCATTGTCCTCATAGTGTTTAAATACAACCACGAGGTGATCATTTTAACCGTAATGTGATTGTATTCACACAACTTCCGCCAGCTTTCAGACTAAAAAAAGGATTATGTCAGTTCCACTTTTCTTTCTTCTGCTTCTAGATAATAAAACTGGCCTGGTCACAATATCAGAGTAGTGAATATAATACAGTTACCAAATAATTAGGCTACACAAGTTCAGTGGACACTAACAAAGGCAGAATGAGGCATACATTCACTCCTGCAGAGCTGCCTCCACACTCAGACACACAGCTCTCGTATCACTGCCTGCAGGAATTTATTGCAGAATTTTACATCGCAGATAACTGAGCCGAGGAGTCGTCCTACAAAACCTGTTCTCCTCAACCCGAGGTGGTGTTGAACGTTCACTGTTTTTTACAGAACTGTTTTGTAAGCAAATCAAATAGAAACCCAGTTCCTGAGCAGAAGATCATCAAAATAAGAGTATAGTGCTCTTTTATAAGAGAAGAGTCGTCTTGTTTGTGAGGCACGAGTGTCACGAAGGGAAGTGTCCATTACACAATTCAGTCTCTGTAAGCAGGTGTGTGTGTGTGTGTGTGTGTGTGTGTGTGTGTGTGTGTGTGTGTGTGTGTGTGTGTGTGTGTGTGTGTGTGTGTGTGTGTGTGTGTGTGTGTGTGTGTGTGTGTGTGTGTGTGTGTGTGTGTGTGTGTGTGTCATTGCTGTGTCACCAGTAATGGGTAGAGGAGAGGTCAAATGTAATACAAGAAAGGGGGGGGGGGGGGTGTGACTACTGGAGGGCAGATGAAGTGTGATGCTTCAGAGGAACATTTCCGTACCCCCCCCCCCACACACACATCTATTTCCTCTGTATTTCTCTATTGGTTTTGTTACTGTAACGGCTGCCTCTATTTCCTCTGAAAAACGTCATCAGTGAATTCCAGTTGGATCTCCCACTCCATATTTTCCCCCAGCATATTTTGACACGTAAGTATTCTCCCTCGAGGTGCATCCACACTGCTTATTCCCATGGCATTAATTCAATCAAAAACCAGTATTGTCTGGAAGCAGTTTATGAAAACACTCTTTGATGGGAAGGCTGAGAAATGTTATTTTACCAGTAGCTCTTGAGACAGTCTTTGGTGTCTCTGTCCTCACCAAACATCCATCCCTGTCTCAGATCAAATGTTTTTAGGGTTTGGGGAGTATTGGTGTGTGACGAGAAAGAGAGGAATGCTGCCGAGTATGTGGAATGAGGTGGGAGGAGACGATTTGGGGTTTGTTGAGTGAAACAAACAAGATATTCAAGGGAAACAGCTCTTACATACTAGTGAGTAAAAATAGATTTCAGTTGACACCATTAACATAAAAAAACAAATGCATACAATAACTTAGTGAAATGCACAAGTCTCTGTTAAGAACATCTTAACACTCTCAGTGATGTAGAAGTGTACCACTGGGCATGTCAGTACACTGTGACATCACTGATGGGTGTGGTTACAAGTGTTTTGTATTGTTAAGTTACTGTTACATACTTGTAAATGACTAATAACTAGTCAATAGCTAAAGTTTGGAAACTCCTGTTTCAGTTTTTTTCTAGCAAATGTGATCGGAAAGAAATTGTTTGGAGAAATCTACGAAGATGTGGTTTATAGTCAGTGTCTGGATGGTGGTAGTGACTAAAGGTCACTCATTATTATGTTATACACTTTCTCGCCTATTTCAGTCCAAAAACCTTCCTGTGGGAAACGTAGAAATGATAGTTCTTTATCTTTTGTGCCTTCACTCAGGAGAGAGCTAGTAGCCAGATGCATTATATTTGTATGTTGTCCGTCCCATTCTTGTTAACACAATATCTTGCCTTTAGGGAATCTCTTCAAATTTTGTACGATTATTCAGTCGGACTCTTTTTTTGGGGGGGGACTAAGCTAAGCTAGCCGTTTCTCCTCTTTCTGCATCTTTTCAAATAGACGAATAGTTCGTTAAGCCATTTAATTTAGTAACCTACAGGGGGCACTGTGCCAGACCGACCCAAACTCTCTGACTAGCACTATGATGGGAGTCGGGTCAGAATTTAAATGACCTTTACAAAGATCAATCATGAAATCATAGTTCTGGCTCCTGCTGAGATGACATCAGAAATTTATTCCATTTATATAAAAAGAAAATCAACCTCAGGTTCCAGATTCCTGCTCAGTTCTGGCTCAAAACACCCTCACCCGCAGTCGTCCTTTTGACTGACGGCTCCTAACAACCCCCCTGCTCCTGTGTTCTCTCATGCTGTCTGAGCCCAGGACATCTCCATCTAGAAAGTTCTTTGTATTATTGATGCACTGCTGCTCCTGCTGGGCACAGCTCTGTCAGAGACGGCAACATCAAAGCTGAGTGTGTAGAGTGTATACTGTAAATGTGTGTGGACTGAAAATATGACGTGTGTTTGTGAGAGAGGGTTTTTCTGCTGCTGTACAACTCTTCCTAACGTACCTCAGGCAAAAGGACGGAGCCAATAACATTGTCAAAATAAACTACGAGTGGTGAAGCATAATGAGGGAACACGAGAGGATGAGTTGTTATTTTACGCCGCTTGTAATTTCTCCCTCTGTAAATAAGTTAAATCATTCAGCTAGCACGAACTGGGATTCGAACCAAGAACCTTGCTGTGAGACGAGTCCTAGCTGCTTCACCACCTCTCGCTGGCTCGCCCACATCCATCATCAAAGGGCATCCTTCATTTTTCTTGTCCAACTCTCTGATATCTTTAACTTATTTGTCCTTTCTTCTCCTCGACCTCCAGAGGAACAGCTTGAGTTTGACAACCAACATCAGCCTCCTCATGTCACCTGTTCGCTGTCACTCAGCAAACACGAGCTCACACATGTGAACATATCTTAAAAACTATCATACACATGAAATGCCAATTTAGAAGCTTTGATTAAAATATATTTTGCTTATTTGCCTCACAGGTACCCAGCAGCATCCGGATTCTGTCCCAGAGCTGGGAGAAGATGCAGTGACGTCCGTCAGGCCCGCCCCTCCTCCACCTGCAATTACAGAGGAGGAGCGACAGGAGCTGCAGGAAGAGTTGTTCAAGGTCAGGACGTGTCAGGGATTAAAGAGGCCTCGATTCAAAGAGCCATGACCTGTTGTACTTAGCTGTACATGCTAATGGTGGAAAATGGTTAGAATTATTTCTACAGTGTGTATACACCAGTTTGCAGTTTTTCTGCCTGGTTGTAAGCCATATATACTTTGAACAGGCTAAGCCATAGTGCTTTTTATTTTAATGTGATGAATTACTGCTGAGACTGACTCACGATTGGTCGACTCCGTGTATCAGCGGAACCACGATCACTACTTCACAGGCTCTGGCTCCTAATGATGTAATCAGTGCAAGATGGCAGCACTCGAATCTGTGATATTTTGGCTTCATTTCACAGAGATGCGTCGTCCATTGTTTTATACGGCCCATGATTTATCCTTTAACTGACAAAAAAAAAAGTGCTTGATGTTCACATATGGCAAATTTCTGTGTGTGTGTGTCCAGGTGGAGGATGAGATCCTGACTCTGTCCCAGGTTCTTGCAGCCAAGGAGAGGCAGTTGGCCGACCTGAAGAGAAAGCTGGGCATCACACCTCTGAATGAGCTGAAACAGAACATTACCAAAACCTGGCAGGAGGTCACCACCTCCAATGCGTACGTACTTCACCACCACAGTGGGTCAGAAATACACAATCATTTGTTCCCTATGCCGCTTATTAAATCTAAATACACCCTTTATGTCGCTTGCCCTTTTGAAGGAAAAAAACCCTCGTGACTAACAGCTTCCATATCCACCAACATATGCATCATTGTTCTTGTCTGATCACAAGTTTTCTCTGTATCTGAATGCCCTGAAAACATGGTTTACCGCCAGCACCTTCGCATCTGAGCGAGGAAGAAGATGTCACTTGCGCTGACAGCAGTGAAACTGTTTGGTTACTCGTTTGACACTACAGGAAATGAGCAGCATTCTGATGCTCTCTGGCTTTTTAAAATGAAAAAGTCCCAGAGGTTTAGTTCCGACCTTGATGCCTCCCTGCATTCTTTGATCTCTGTCTCTTTTCATCACTCTCATATCCTCCCTTTTTCCTGCCCATCATTCCTCCCCCTCCCCCCGTCTCTCTCCGCCTCCCCTTCTTTTTCCAGCTATAGGAGGACGTCTGAAACGCTCTCTCAGGCGAGTCTGAAGGCCGGAGCAGCTATCTCCAACGTGAGCTCAGTCTTTACCCGGAAACTGGAGGATGTCAGGTGAGACTGAGAGGAGACATCGGAGGGAGGGGCCATAAATTCAGCAACATTAAAAGTTGCTGAAGCAGCAGGTCCATGAGAAAGAAAAGTATCCGTTGTTCATGTGTTCTGTGATTTGTTTCTTAGGAATCTTTCAGTTTTCGCTGGAGATTCTGTCGGCCCTGTCTCTTACGTTACATGACATTATATTACACATTGACATGGAGTTTCCAATTTGTGTCAAAAGTAATTTTTGAAGACGATTTATACAGTGTATTGCTCAACATCAGTTTTATTTGATTTTCTACTGTGTGTCTTTGTTTACACGACGGGCTCAGCAGGCTGTGTGTGTGTGTGTGTGTGTGTGTGTGTGTGTGTGTGTGTGTGTGTGTGTGTGTGTGTGTGTGTGTGTGTGTGTGTGTGTGTGTGTGTGTGTGTGTGTGTGTGTGTGTGTGTGTGTGTGTGTGTGTGTATATGTGTCTGCATGCATGCATGTGTGTGTGTGTGTGGTCCAGGTATTACTAATGTTGTGGGGACCTAAATGTGTTTACACAGTTACATTCTTCCTCATGGTGTCCTATTAACGTAAATCATTAAAAAGGTTAAAACAGGGTGTGTGTGTGTGTGTGTGTGTGTGTGTGTGTCCGGACTGGGCTCACTAATCGACCCCCCCCCCGCCCTTCCCCTCTGAATCAGCCACAGATGGAACGTAATTCACTGCTTCAATTTAATAATAGTAATTGTATTTTGTTCAGATGCCCCACTTTGAAGTTAAAGGAGTATAAACCTACTTATCTTTTTGAAAAAATAAAAAAGGACTTATTTTTTTTTAAAAGCCTGTCCTTATAACAGTACATGTCGCTCGCCTTTATCTTCTCCTTTCTAATAAATGCACATACTGTATGTTGGCAGTCCGTATCTACTGAATTGATGCCAGATGTCCTCGAATTGTGCTTCAAAGTACCAAAGACGGTGCAACAACACATCACTGTTCATAATTCCTGGTCGAGTGAGGCTTAAAAACCAGCAGCTGATTGTTCCATTTGAGATATTGCTCCTGTTGACCCCCGCCACCTCCCTCCCCCAGCGGATCCTAATCTGTCTTCTCCCCTGTCATCCTTCTTCTCTCTGGATTACTGAGCTGCAAACAAGATTATTAGGCCCTTCAAAGCCGCAGTGTGCTGAGAATTGCAGCCTCACGGATGAGCCACCACACTGAGGCAGTTTTGATGGGTAGAAGGGGGGCGGGGGGTGCTGGTATTGAAGAGCAACCTGATAGGGGTCAAAGGGGCAGGGTGTGCTTATGTGTATGCAGTTGTTTTGCATATGTGTGGGTGTGCATGTTTTCAGTGACAAGATCTCCCCCCATAATACGCAGGATTAGCACATACCCACTGTGTTAATACACAATTGATTTTAATAGGATAGAACAGGATTTATAGGATTTGTCCACTCGCTCTTTGAAGGTATAGTGGAATAATTGAGGGTTTGTCTATGTTTTGTTTGCATACGTGTGTCTTGTTCTGTCTTTGTGAATCTGTCTTTACTACTCTGAGACCCCCACTAACGCCTCCTCTCTTCTCTGTAATGCTGTCGGATAGCGTGCGCTCATTACAACACTCGGCTAGTATGCCTGTCATGAGGTAAGGGGGGGGGGGGTGCTGGAGGTAGTTTTCTAACCCTAACCCTGTACTGCACAATGTTTGTTTTCTACTCGTAGAAAGGAAAAACCTGGTTTCTACAACAAGCATTGCTTGAAAAAGAGCGTGTGCAGGTCGAGGACGCCAAGAGCGGCAACTGCTGAGAGCCACGATATCAGCTAATCAGTGAAGCTGCAGCTTTAATAATCTTACACAGCCAGACCTTAGTTTTCATCAGAGGTCCAGAAAAAATCTTAGTCAGAGTTTGGAATCGCCCACTTCCAGAAACAGCCCCGGTGCTTGGTTTCCTGCCCAAGTCTAAATAAGTTCTTGGTTTCAACAGAACTGTTTCCATCGATGACTTTCTCCAAATGATTATTTTCATTATCAATTATTCTGCCAATAATTCACCAGACTAATCTGTTGCCCGATTAAATGTTTGGTTTATGAAAGAATTTCGTTATTTTTCGAGACTCCAGAACTTCATTGTCAAAATTACGAAAGTATCAGCCTCAAATCAAACGATGCCTATTATTAAGATTTGCAAAGGAAATATACAAATATAAAGAATAAGCAACCACGGTATATAATAAAATATAAATATAAGTAAAATAAGTATGAAAATAAACTCTTCAATACAAACACAAGTTGTGGTAATGAAGGCGTAAAGAGCAGTAATAAAGATAAGTATGATAAATAATGTAAATATTAAGTAGTTTGTTTTATAAATATCTTCGTAGACATAGTCGTAAGTTGAACAAATCAAACACAAAATACAAAAAAACTGATTTCGGGAAGAAACGTGTCGTCTCATTCTTTTTTCGTCCTGCGTTTTCTTGATTCTGTTTTCATGAAATCAACTTCTCTTAACACCTTTTCAGTAGAACATAATAGAACGGGGTCAGTTTAGAAAGTGCTGTGTTGTCTGTGCTGAGTATCAGATAACGTGGCCCCTATTAAAGGTGTGATTACTGTGGGTGTCCTGCTCCACCTCCATTTTGAGGAGGACACTTGTTGTCTGCATGTTCACTTTACAAAACTTCAGTGTGAGTGTGTGTGAGCATGACGGATAAAGACAGCGATAGCGTCATATGTTCTTTAACGTCTTTTTTCTTTCTTGCCTTTCACAGGAATGCACCAACTTTCAAGTCATTTGAGGGGAGAGTGGATACTTTGAAGGTAACAGATTAAAAGCAGTATTACAGCTCACATTCATTGTTTAAAATCCCAAGGAGGTGTGTAGACCTTTGCCATTAAAACTATAGTAAATGTGCTATTTACTTCCATAGTATTTGTGTAGTAGTGTGTTTTACTCTGATGTTGCCCATTATTTTTTCAGCATTAACTTAATTCAATAATAAGTATATTTCTAGTTTTGTATTCACAAGTCACTTTGGTGTTAATGAAAACTGGTATCTACTTTTTTCAACATTTAAGTGAGACTTTATATGTTCTTTTGAGCGGCGACCCCTGTGGCCACAAGCAGCTATTACAGGACATAGACTGTATATAAAGATGGACGACATGTCAGCTCCCAAAAGTGAAGCCAAATCTTCTCAATCGCCCCCTGGCTGATGTCTGTAGTATTCTTCCTCCATGTTAGCAGATTAGACATGGAGCAAACTAGAAAGGCAAAGTGCAAAGTCAAATCAACTCTTAGCTTAATGTTTATTTCACACTGAGGTTTTTGCAAATGTTCATCTTTCTTTTAACTGTGTTTTTGACTAGTGATGCTATAAAACAACAAAGTGAAACGTCATGATTGACAGCTTGTTGTTGAATGGGCTCATGGGCCTGATCAAAGCGTCTCACGGGTCACTTCAGTTCGGACTCCCCCCCCCCCCCCCCGGATCTAACGGATGTAACATTTGCTAACATTTGCCACAATTAGCTACTGATCATACCAGACCTAATTAGGCTGTTGCAGCAGAGTTCCTCAGAATACTGAATGGAGGGATGCTGTGTTAACTTATAATCACAAGAGGAAGATTGAATTAATTCCTCTTTGAAAAGTTATTTTGATAAAAGCTATATTTAAATAGATTACATTACAAGCCAAATGCTAAAGACTTATGTTGTTGCTCTTGTAATTGACGTGTTGATTTGAATTGACTATGTAATTTCCTGGCTCCAGAAAAAAACAACTGATGCTTGACTTTGGAATAAAAAAACGTCGACTAATTTGTATTTTCCGTCCTGTTTTCTCCTTCCTCCGCTTCAGACTAAAATGACTCCATCAGAATCCGCCACTGACCCCGGTGACCCCGGCAACCAGGAGAGCAGCGGCCCGACCGCCGGGACTTTCCTCAATCAGCCAGGGGGCCCACCCACTCCGGAGCCACTGATGCAATGAGACCATGGTTAACTCCCCCCTCCCTGATCCCCATCTACCCTCTCACCCCTCCCTTCTTCCTCACTTGACTCCCTAACCCCTGGACCCTCACACTCGCCCCTTCAACTCCTTGTGCCAGTCTTCTTTTGTTGAAAACAAATGACCTACCCCGGCCGCCGTTCGTGTTCTAATCGTCTGGTCTTTTTGTCTGACACGTGCGCTTACTAGTTCACTGCAGACGGGTTTGTGTGTGTGTGTGTGTGTGTGTGTGGGTGTGTGCAGGCATGTGGCCTCGTGTCAGTCGCATGTTTTTGAGTCTGTTCTCGACTCGCTGTGGGAGAAATCCTGACACTTTCCTTCTGCTTTCCTCGTTTTCTGCCTCTGCCAAACCAGAAAAGCTCCAATGCCAAACGTGTTCCTGCCTTTTTCTTCGAGCAACAGTTGTTCACAGTTTATGTTCATTTGCATGAAGTAAAACGGCAAAAATATAGAAACATTTACACTTAAGCGCTTGATTAGAGAAGAGTTTACACTTAAGAACTTACTGTGTGAACCAGACAGTTGTCGGCTTACTGCTTCTGCATGGCCCTTTTTATTATATGCTGGATTGACTATTAGCCACCGTTTTGGGGCTTGTCTTGGTTTAATCTGTGTTTGGATTCTGTTTGAATTCAGCTTCCTGTTCACTGTATTAATTTACATCTTGCAATCATAAAGTAGTCTAACACTGTTCAGTGATTTTGTGCCTTTTTTGTCATATAGGACCAACGGTTTGTTTAAAGTAACCCACAGTACTGATCTGCTCTGAGCTACCAACGCTGGAATTTCAAACAACATTCAAGAATAAATAGAATTAGATCGTTGAGAGGGAAACAGCCGAGATCATGAGAACACAGGCAGAGCAAACACACAGGGACGGTTCAGCCTTGACCCGACGTGGGAGTGAAATAAATGGCTCTTCCAGAGCCTGTATCAATATTTAAACACTTGTCCATTGTTTATGTCAGTGAGGTAACACCCAGTCTCCCCCAAAACCAACACAGTCCTCCACTTTATACACTGACACAGGATAATAATATACTAGAGGTGTGGAGGCCAAACATTGACCAGCAAAGATTTTTTCTTTTCCCAACTGTCTATTGGTTGGAGAAGTTTCTGTAAAATTGCATGAAATGATAAACATCTGCTCCTCTTGTCTGAGAACAGGATAATATGCAGGATAATGTACGGTGTTTGCTAAATTAACTAATAAGGTACTCTTTTCAAGTTGACTTATATTCAATAAAACCAAACAAACAGAGGACACCTCCCCCTGCTGGTGGACAACATGGATCAGCTCTCCCCAACAGGGGTCTTAACTCTGAGTGATTTAAATCGCCACACACTGACTGTGGATCAGTGCTGCCGGGTGAAAGTCACATAAGAAGACAGATAAAAGGGAGTTTAACTGTATCTTGTTCCCATATCCCCAAAAAATTATCACATCTCAGTTGTTAGAATTTTATTTTTAATAAATCATTCATACAGGATTAAAATGAATATTTAACAATGACTTGTTTGGTTCTTAATTGAAATAGTAAATCAAATAAATATACTTATAGAAACTGTGAAGTATCAGGACACATTATTATCGGTCTTTATGTTTGAGTGAGGAGGTGAAAATTGCAGACAGTGTGTGTAACATGGGAAAATACACATTTGTGTTTCCCTCCAGGGTTTAACAGGTGATACGTGTGCTGTTAAAACTAAACCTCACTCTACTGCATGTTCTAATATGGACACAAGAGGGCAGCCAAGATCAGAAGCTGCACATGACTATTTTTCTCAGAGTCAAAAGTGAACAGACTGAGTTATGAGCTGGTGGCTGCTCTGTTATATTTAGAAGATTTCTCTAGAAGGCAACTACTACTACTACTACTAAAGAGGAACTCTGAGTTAAAGTCCAGTTTGAGTCCAACATAAACACAGTTTCTGCCAGAGTTCAGACAGTTGGGGTTATTTCACATGAGGAATTTCTCTGTGTGTGTGTTATCTCTGTGTGGACTCTCTGAAGCGGGCAGGAGGAAAGTGACATGTCATGTTTCCGTGCACTAATCGGGATTTAAATCTGGATTGTTTGTGCGGTTTCTTATCACGTGTGATCTCACCACACCCAAACCGAGCGGATGAAGCACATTAACTGAGGTTTACTTACTCTGTTTGTTGCTCATTTAATCATGAACAATCCATGTAAACAATATTCAAACACACTATAAAAGAAGACGGTGTGGAGGCAGCATGTTTCAATTTAGATTCACTATGTTTTGGGCGGGGAAAATTGGATTTGTTGATCTAGAATGAGAAAAATACTTTTTTTAATAAAGAGGGGTGGAACTTAAGGACTTAGACCCATTACTACAAGGGAGAAGCTTTTTAATGTTCCCATGAATTACATCCTTATTGGGCTGAGACGATGCTCTACTGTTTAACTCAAACCGGTTTTCCTACATGAGGTCATCTTTAATATAGAACAGACTGTCACCACTCTGAGCTGGAGAGTATTCAAATTAGAAATACTATATTTAGAGTAAAATACTCTGTTACAAGTAAAGGTCTTGCAATAAAATATGTAAGACATATTTAGTTAAGTTTTATCAGGATATAGAGCTCTGAGCTCCAAGTGATATATTCATAAATGTAATATTATTAATTTATTATTAATTATGCTTTACTGTGTCAACAGTAAAGTAAACGCTTGAGTTTACTTTAGATTTAATTTAGAGTCTCGTTTGTAATAATCAATTTTATGTAAAGTCTGAATTTGAAAAGTTTTACAAAGTAACTTAAGTAACTTAAGCTATCATGTTGATGTAGTGCATAAAATACCCCGAGGTACAAAGTAGAAAATAGAGTAAAAGTCATAATTGTCCTCCAGTACTTGAGTAAATGTATTTGATCACATTCTACCTCTGGAACTCGTCAATGTCCTCAAATAAGAAACTTTTCTCCTTCTGAGTATTTGTTTCGTTCTCCGGCCTCATCAGAGATTAAAAAGAAAAAAAGACTCAGTGACAGCGTCTAACAAACAGCTGCCAAACAAATCTTTATTCAGTCAGAACCAGATGCTCCAGTGGCACAGATCACTGGGGAGCAGGTCTGAACCGGAACACACCGAGTCAAACAACAACAACAGCACCAGAACGCAGTTTGTCAGAAAACACCATTTACAACGAGAACGATGGCAGTTTCTACACACAGAGACCGGAGAAGAAAAGAAACTGGAGCTAACAGTCAGTGTGCATCGATTCTTCCTCCTGGAGAAAAATCCTCATATACTTATATAGAATTCATTTGAGAATACTGTGGAAAACTAAACATCAGTGGTGCAGTAGTTTACAGTGACAGAGCAGATACATATTGCAGGTGCTTTGTGTGGTGTGTTGAGATAAAAGATGCAATAGGCCTGTACAGTTATACAAACTCTGCTCTGTTATGATGAAGCAGGTTTTAAATGTGCAGAGAAAGAACATTCAGTTCAAACATGGCTTCATAGGTGTGAGAGCAGGTGGTTCAAATCAAAAGTAAAAAAACTTCAAGGAAATGTCCCAAACCTGATTTATCGTCCTCCTCTTTATGTTCTATGTTTTAAATTAACTATTGACAGTTTGGGAAAAAACGCTCATGGCTTTTATTTTGTCGCGTTTGTACGTTAAAAATGTGAAGCTGCTTACAAAAAGCAGCCTGTTAGCTTAGCTTAGCATAAAAACAACGGAGAAACTGTTAGCTCTGTCCAATTAGTCCCAATAAAACACGGTACGCTAACACGTCAGGTTAAATCTGGTAAATCTGTATAAAAAGTGTAAAAACATGTTGTAGATTCACAGGAGACTATTTATTGGCTGGTTACAGCAACTTCCTGTCTTTGTGCTAAGCTAAGCTAAGCTTACTTATTTGTATTGGTATCAATCTCGAAAGCAAAAGAGATATTTCTGAACTTTGAACAGTATTTTGTCATAAACAATTCTTGCCTCTTTCTCTCTCTGCTCTCTAACGGACGGGTTTATAAACCTGGTGAAAAAAGCATCTCGTGCCCCCCGACGTGGAGAAGTACAGTATGAGACGTGTCTGCTGTGGTAGAACCGCGTTGCTTTCTAATTGTTGGCTTTCTCTAAGCCGACAAAGTCTTTGTCCGGAGTAAGAATCTATATTACTTGTATAGAACTGATCCATACGAGCCTCTTTCCTCCCTCCCCACTCGCTTTGAACCTCCCGCGAGGGGAAGCTGCCGATTTCATCGCCCTGAAAACGATGGTTATCAAGCGAGGTCACCGATGGAGCCTTTGCACATACGCTGTTCCTGATCGCCCTCATCAATTATTCAGCCACTGGGATACATCCTGTGCACACAAACGGCTCCCCGCGCTCCACTAAGATGCCAAACCTCGAATCGCCAGCACCTCAACCTGCCGCTCGGATGCCTCGCAGCGGCAGCCACCACTGCTCGACCACGTGTCTACGGCCTGGAGAACGTCAGCGGGCCTACGCCACATGTAACGTGAACTCGTGTTTCAGCATCGTAAACGCTTGAAATCCCATGAAGCACGCAGTAGGCACAGGGAGATTTATTATGGTATGTCACTTTACTAGCTGGTAATGTTCGAGGTATGGCAGCTGGCTCGTTGTAAGGTGTGCAGGAATGACTTGAGAGGCTTTGTGGGGAGTAGAGGTGCATGCACACACACACACACACACACACACACACACATTCACACACACTTTTGTGCTCAGACTTCTCTCACACAAACAGACAAACAGGAGGAGGTGTAAATGCTACATTGAGCAGATGGGACATACCTTGGGTGGTCAGTGGAAACACACACTCTATGGTCTCATATTGTGCACACACACACACACACACACACGGTCACATTTGATGTTAACGACTCCTTGGCGGAGCTGTGCGTTTGCACCAGCGGCCTGGCGAGATGCGAGCAGCCTCCACCGGCAAACTCGTTGCATCATCGCAGGATGAGACCCGAAGCCGCGGGGACATATGTCGAGCAGCACTGAGCGACATAACGTCCCGATGAGAGGATTTTCTTTCACTCATACTGTGTGTGTGTGTGTGTGTGTGTGTGTGTGTGTGTGTGTGTGTGTGTGTGTGTGTGTGTGTGTGTGGGTGTGTTGTGTAATATCAGGTCCTGCCCAAAAGGTACAGATGAAAGATTAAAACAAATGTTTTCAGCTTAGATGTTTTGTTGCATATTCAAATGCTTTCCTAATAAATTCCACTTGATAAATGATGCAGACTGATATAAATGTTGCAGCTGCTTTTGCTTAAAGGTGGACTGAAAAAAAATAGGGTGGTGGAGGGTTGGCGGGGGTGGGGGGGGGGCTTTCCAATTTAGAAATAGCTTGCTCCTCCCAAAAGTGTCTGACCTAATTTCCTCCATCAGCCGTATCCTATCCTCCGTCCTTTCAGTACAGAGTGATAAACGTCATCTCATTCATCCTCCAGCCACGAAAACATTTCCGCTACTCCTGATGACCCAGAGGAAGGAGGCCCGCGGGACTCGTGCTGGAGCTCATCCCGCGGTTTTTAAAGCCCCTCGCAGACGTATCTTCTCCGCATAAATATGAAACAGGCGGCGCGGTACATGGAGAGGCTCTGGGAGACAAGTATCCCTATTGGAGCTGACAGTGTTTTAGATACCAGCGTGCGGTTCCTGGACTGAGACGCGCTCCTCTGCAGGGATGATGTTTGTGGATCAGCACTGTGATGTAAATGATGCTGATTGGAGGAGACAATTCATTACAGGGGATTGATGGTGCTGTTTCAGAATATTATGGCCTTCGAAAAAAAGGGATTTGACTGAGATTTGACAAACTTTCTGATTTATACTGATCCTACATGTGTAATGATGTAATTTGAAGAGCTCCAAAGGGACACATGTTGTTTTTCTGGTAAGTTAAGAAGCCTAAAGTAAAACTCTGCTGCTCCACATTTGCATGAGGCACGGCTAGTGGCTAGTGTGGTTCCTCTCCTAACGAAGCGGTAAGCTAATGGTCATAATAGAGTGGTCCAGCGGGCCAATCAGAGCAGATGGGGCTTTATCGGGAGGCGGGGCCTTAAAGAGACAGGAGCTAAATCCAAGAGTTTCCGACAGAGGCTGAAAAGAGGAGCTGCAGCAATGGATTGAGATGAGGAAATTAATGTTTTCTGAACATTAGAGAATGTAAATAGCCCAAATTAAAACTATTGAACCATAATATGAGCAACTCCTCACAAGCGTGTTTCCCAAAATGCCAGAGTATTCCTTGAACACACGAATGGATGAATGGACCCTGTTAATGAAATTAACCTCAGGAAGAGCGTACAGTACCCCCCCCCCCCCCCGCCCTGCCCCTGAAATCATCATCCCTGTTCAAGAAGTTTCACAACCCAGCTGTGTCTCCGATCTGCTGAACAGATCTTACAATTTAGATCACAGTCTGGAATTAAAAACACACAAGAAACATTTACGTTTAGAGGCTCTAAATACTGTGGGGCCAACACGACTCATCGGGGTGGAGAGCAGCCACGGCCGAGGAAAAGAAGTAAGAACTGCTAACTGATTTAAATGGGTTTTTAAGAATAATCACTTATGTTCAACGAGAGCTACGTGAATCTAACTTCCGCCCATCACATCTCAGAGTGTCTTCAGTCGAGCTATCACGGGGTCATTGATGCAGGAGGAGGGAGAACAAATCCCACTTCACACTCCTTCAGACTTCTCCATATCTCCCGCTGGCACCGCTCGCTGGGAAGTGCACAGCCTCTAATGATCTGTCTTCCACAAGCCTCCCGCCGGACTCTCCCAGGACCAGCGAACTGTTCATACACACACAACAAGGATGGAGAGAGCTCCACTCGACACTGTGACAAATTGGTGTGTGGCAGCGGGGAGTCGCAGGTACTTTGAAACCTCTTGTGCTGCGTTGAAACATAAGAGAGACCAGGATTTCTTCTCTTGCACCAATCTTAAGTTTTGAAAAGCACAATATCCTGTGTAGCTGGTCTGACTCCTCAGTGTATCGCAGATCCTCATACAACCCTGCTCACACTTGAGATCCTCAGGCAGGGAACTTTTAACGGTTCCAGATTCTTAACTGAAGACTAACGATGTGGATCCTGCTGGACACTGGAATTGTCGCAGATTGCTCGAATAACATCTCGTCTCCTACGTATGTTGTAGTTGTGTCGTTGTAAAATGCAGAATTGAACTGCACAACAGGGTCAGTAACACTTGTAATTGATTATCCACGTTGCGTAGAGACTGGTACCCGAGGCTAATGCTGGTAATTTACCACTGGAAGAGGAAGATGTGATAGGAGCCTGAATCAGTGACTGAATCATGACTGAAAATAACCAGCGATCGGTTGTGTAGCGTCCTTTGAATCAAAGCCTATTCTAGTTTTATTTATTTACTCTTTCATGACCACGTTTTTTATGGGGATTTTGGGGGGTTTTTTTGTAATATTTTTTATTTGAGAATGTAACTTTGAGAAGTGATATTATTATTAGTTTGAGCGTTTGAAGAAAACAAAATAGAGGCTGATCCCGGCTGCTCTCAACCCCTCGTTGTGCCTGTCACACAAATAGAGCACATTTATACAAAGTCATGTATTCCATCATTTCCTTATTTGCATGCACATGCAGTATTAAAAAAATACAGTTAGACCAGAGCATATAGTATAGTACTGTATATATACCGTTTGAAAAAAGTGTAAAAATCCAGTGCGACAGTCATTGAGTTCTTGAGGTCTATATGATTGTAATCAGATTATAAAACAGCCAATGAGATGATCCAGTTCAGAGAGAGGGCGGGTCAACGCTCTCTCTCTCTGTTGCATATTCAAGTTAAACTGAAGGAGCCGCGGCACCAACACCCTGAAATAATCATTTTCCCTTAATGTTTTGGTTAATATTCAAATCCAATAATAGAATTCAGGCCGATGAGAGTGTTTTTCTTCTCCTCTCTATCTTGACACATTATTATTATTTTTTATTACTATTCACCTTCCTTCACACAGAAAGCGGGTGATGCCTTTTTCAGGTTCCCAGTTAGTGGCTCCGCACTTAAAAAAAGGATCATCTCACCGACTGTTTCACTGAACGAGGCCTTCTTGATTTCCCAAACATTTCTAGATTGCCCCACAACAAGGGGATTTCTTCACATGGACGTACATTTATTTACAAGCCCTTGTACAAAAGGGAGAGAGGAGCCATGTTTGGGAAAACAAAGAAGCGACAGAAAACAAAAGAACACAGAGACACAGTATCTTCATAAGTTTGGATCAAAAATAAAGGTTTACAGCAAAGAGTGGAAAAGTCACCCTTGATTTAAACAACATCTGTAGAACCAAGGAAAGGGCCAAAGGGGCCTCGGAACACAGAGCACAGGACATGTCTTTGCATCGCACGTCTTTGAAATGGAAGAAAACAAAAAAAGGAGAACTCAGACTAGCCAGCACCAGAGACATTCGTCCATCGTCGCTGTGGCCCTACACGTCACAGCAACACACCTCCACACAGCGGAGTGAGGTCCACTCCAGAAACTCTCATAAAGGCACATTCACGACTCCTGTTTCCTCCAGAGGAAACCACAACGAGGGTGAAGAGGCTCCGGGAAACACAGACTGAGGACGTCATGTCAGGGAATCCCCTGAAACCTCAGAGTGTTCGCAGAGGCCATTTCACCCCGTGTTCCACCCTCCTCCTCCTCCTCCTCTTTCACATTCCTGAATGAATGAATGAAGGATGGAGGGAGGGCCCATAAACCTGCCCATCAGCACGGTTGCCACGGAAACTGGGTTAGGTTGGGACCTGGACACTTCACAGATACAATGATAACGCGGTCTATACTCACGGTCATGCAATGCAATGCTATGACTATTCGGGTTGCACGGTTGTTTATTATTTTGCCCGATATAAAATATGTCTAATTACATGTCTGACTCTGCAGAGCGCCCCCTGCTGTCAGCCCTGTGTCACTGCAGAGCCCAGGAAAGGGGCAGAGTGAAGGGGCTACAGGTCAGCGGGGAGGAAAACAACCCTGTGGGCATCTGCTCACATGTTTCCTCACCTGCTAGAAGAAGTGTGAGGACCTCCTGACTAAAGGCACAACCAATCACTTTAACTTCCCCTCCTGGAGTTGATGGAGCAGAGCAAAGAGGGAAATAAGAAGGGATTCTGAGAGTATTAGTCAGGGACGTCACGTGGATATACTGATACACTGAAACTATAGCTTAGATATACTGTACTGCAGCTTAATCTGTATATACTGTAGCATATATGGAGCTCTACTCGGATGATCTGAGGTTGGATATAATGAGCCTCTTGTCACAAACAAGACTTGTCATGTGGGAGATATTGATCTCGGCGAGGATCAGGAACATAAAGCAGAAATTCTTATAAAGCTGTCAACACGTGAACTGCTGTTAAAGCCATCACTGCTCAGTAGCTGCGTTGGAAGTGTGCATGGGCGTTTGTGTGTGTGTGTGTGTGTGTGTGTGTGTGTGTGTGTGTGTGCACGTGTGTCAGGAGGTACACATCAAGGATGCCTCGTAACTCACAAGTCGATTTTATGCCATCCGTCAGCAGAACAATGCTATCTCTTATTTTATTCCACTTATAAATCACGCCTTAACGCTCAGCCCTTTAATAGGAGGCAGCGTTAGGGGGGGGGGGGTCAACACCCCAGAGAACAAAAACCACACCAGCAACTGCTCCTCCATCTGAAAACAAAACAGGCCTCGCACACTAAATATTCATATCAGCCTCAGTGGAGCAACAAGGCCGCCTGTTGTGCTTCTTTGATGCCAGTTTTAATTCTGGGGCGCGAACATGTTTATAACGCCAGCCCGTTTTCTGCGTTCGTGTTTAGCTGCTGGCTCCCTGCAGGTTTCAGCTCGGCTCAGATATGAATAAGTTATGGACGATCAGATCTTGCAGGATGACACCATATGGCATGTTTGGGTAATTTGGGAGAAATGATTGTGAAAGTGTCGTTATCCATCTTTATCTGCCAGTTTGGGCCTTAATTAACCAACAGTTCTAGAGGGTTCATCTGCTGGTTAAAGTTTAAGACCTGCTGGACTCTGGGATATGGATTTAACGACCAAATGTTTAATATCTGGAAACTTTTGAGAGAACCAACTAAAACTTTGGCCGGTAATATTATTATTACAAAATAGTAATAATATGTGTAATGAAAAATATAAAAAATAATGTGGATTTAAGTCGACAAAAGAAACCTCAGGACCCATTTATCACTCGTTTCCTTTGGATCTTTCGACTGAACTACATGGTCTTCATCAGCAAAAGTCTCACACAGGTTTGAGTGTTTCCATTTATCACAATTTTATATTTGTCATCCAATACATTTGGCAGGTTGCTTCTCAGGAAGTTAAAATTAAATCCAGGTTTACTAGTTGCAACATGTGCAAACTATAACTATAATCCAGTTAATCCAATACAGTGACATTTGTTGCTCTGCTCTGAATGTCTAAATAAAACATCTGCAGATCATCATTATCTACAGATGTGAACCCGACATGAGGAAAAACCGAAACAAAAACCATGAGAACTGATGAGGAAGCAGGAGAAAGGACAGAGGGGTTTGGGGCGATTGCCCTGAACTAACTCGTGCTGGGACAGCAGATTTTAGGCAGGGTGTTTTTTATTTTCATGTTCTACAGCATAACATAGAATGTGTACAAAATGGAGTTAGTATGATCAGACGACACACGGGGAGAAACAGCACTGCATGGGAATATAGCACCTCCATTTCTCCCCCTGCCGAGGCCGCAGCACCAGTGTGTACAGGAACAGGGACGGAGCCGGGTTGAGCGTCTCTGAAAGCACCGTCATGCTAAGGCCATCTTTGTGCCACTGGCAGTGAATGGGGCCGAGATGTTTTCTGTACAACAACAGCAACGCGGGCCGGGTCACAGTCCACGAACAAATCCCAGAGTTCCTCACTGATTTATGAGGACATGGACGGTTTGAGAAAAATGGCAGCAAATATCCTTTTGAGGTAATTTGGATTCATCTCATGTTAAAGTGGACGTTGAGCTTATTTTGGTCACATTTTATTTGATCGACACATCAATGAGCCTTTGTAATTAGCTGCCTGAACCTCTGGACAGTCGGTGACTTGTTCCTGGACAGAACCCCCGACGGGATCCGATTGGCTGCCAGATGTTTCCATGCACCAATGGAGGAGATGGTCTGAACACAAACATGGAGCAGTGGGAAGTGCATGGAATAACAAAAAAAAAGAAAAAGACGAAAGAAATCAAACATGAGCCGCAGTGTGGCCACTGAGGTCTCTACCCACTAAAACCATCCTTGAGCTGGTAAGCGTTGGTTTGCCGGGAGCGTCGTGGTGGACTCGACCTGCACACACCCGGACAGGGAAAGTGCCACAGGCCACTTGATAAAGGTGTGTAACTCCACGGGAGGAGAGCACCGGGGCTCCGTGGGCAGCCCGCGTGCTTCGCCCTGAGGCTCCTTCACGATCACAACTCGTGTGTGAGCTCTCACACACACACACACACACACACGTGGGCGCAAAAAGAAAAAACCACACACCGAGGTGTCAATCAAACTAATTGCGAGTGGGCCTGCGTGACACAGGGAGAAGAGAAGTGGAAATAAGATACAGGTTTTAATCAGCTGCTTTTGGAGCAGTGAGCGGGGCCGAGCGGTGACGTGAAGGAGCTCCAGGTGGGAGCACGCGGGTCACACTCACTGACAAGAGCATAACAAGCTCGGCTCGCTCTGGAAAATATGTCCCTCCAAAAGTCAGCAGAACATGAAAAATAAAAATGAATAAGCAGTTTATATATTCATAAAATAAAAACAGCCAAATCAACATCTTTTTTTTGCTTTGAGTTAAATTCCAACATGTTTTTTCTTATATATATATATATATATATAGATTTGTCTTTTCTTAAACAATAATACGTTCACATAATATAATGGAAAAATCCGTTTTTGAGATCATCTAAATATTTCTTACCGAAACATCAATGTAAGGACATAGAAGAAGCACAATTATTATTTTTGACTTTAAGGCCTATCCCTACACTCAGGTTGAACGGTACATTATTCCCTCACTGGAACCTGTCTTGTTCGTAATGAAATGACTGAGGTACTGGAGCTCAGAGAGAACACAAGAACTACACACACACATAAACATATATATATATATATATATACATATATATATATACACGGACAGACTACAAAGAAAAATAGACAAAACGAGTTGAGCAAACGTAGCAGAGCTACGATTCTCAGGTGCAGAAGTACTGAAAGTGAAAACGGGCGATAACGTGTGTGGGTGAGTTTATTAGCTGGTGTTGGTTTTGAATAATTCTGGTGTAAAATGATTGCGTGTGACCGAAATCCTGATAAAGAGATCAGCGTGCGGTCAAACTAATTTCACGTAATGCAGAGAGTAAATGCGAGAACATAAAAAAATCACCATGTTCCTGTTGCTGGGTACATTTCAGGATCACGTTCACTACGTTGTATTAAGTATAGAGCGGCTCCCGGTGATAAGAGTTGGTCCGTCTATCGCTGCAAAGTGAGTAGCTGTAAACTATTTGGCTTCGTGGTTTCATTTCCCGCCATTAAGCCAGAACTCAAATGAACACATTCAAATGAAAAAAAATCTGATGGCGACCATTTCTTTCCACCAATCCCATCTCTTGACCTCTATCAGTAACAGGTTAGCAGGACTCGGACGATAAAAGCTCGAGTCAACGCTTTGCTTGCACGACGCCAAGCACAGGAAAAAAGGTGCAGTGCACATTACACAACAAATAATCAAGTGCTTATAACTTTCTTTTTTAGCGAATAATTGTTCAAAAAAGGGGGAGAAGCCATATTGGCTTCCTTTTTTTTTTGCCGTTACATCCTTTTACAACCGGGCACGTTGGAAATAGAGAGTCCAGTGGAAGATATCTGAACTCTCTAAAAGTAAACACAGGTTTTAAGCAAAGATACCAAGTGCTCCGTTATACACGTACAGTGCAAGTGCCTCACTTTTGGTTTGCAGCCCTCCCCCCTCTGGTTAACAGATGATCAGAGCGCCCCTCTGTGGCGAAACGTAAACACAAGAGTTATTTTGTTCCCTTTGGGGAAGGTGTAAAAGTTTGGGCGAGGAGGAGGAGGAGGAGGAGGAGGAGGAGGAGGAGGAGGGCACTGCTTCTGTCTGGATGTGGTGAGAGATGCTGATCTTTTCCTTTCGCTGTCGACTTCAACCCCCCAGTGATCTCAGGAAAGTCCTTTAACACCCGCCAGCTGGTAGGTAAACAGTCTCGGTTCGGAAAAAAAAAACAGCAAAAAAAACCTACATCGACAATAGTAAACATGGCACCGTATCAGGATTCAAAAAACAGGATGAAGAGTTTTTGGTTGTAAAGTTGTGATGAAGGAGAGATAGTGCTGCTGTTTACAGTAGAACCCCAAGTTGTAGCTGCTGGATTTGGCTTTCTTTAGAATCACATCCCTGATAAAAACAAAGAAAACGAATCAATCCGGGTAAAAAAGTGACGTAAAAAACTGTTTCCGTCTTCTGTAAGGATTGTGTGTGTTTGTGAGTCTGCACGGCCCGTCTGCTTTCCCTGACTGTAAATTGTGTCCTTTTTTTTTTGCATCGATCTTTCAATTTCCCCGTCTCTCCACCTGTCGATCAGGCCCCTCCCCCCGTGTTCTGCTGTACATTCCCCTCCAGGGCCTTTGTCAGGGGAGCGGGCGACAGTCTGGTGACGTCAGGGAGAAAAACTCCCCCCCCCCCCCCGAAAAACACGTCAGAAATGAAACAAGAGATGAACACGTTAAGGAAGAACAAAAAAAACTGGCGAGCTTTACCTCCACGCTGTTTCATTTCAAGGATTTTTTCAAAAACTGTAGCAAAGAGAGTCATTCTTCTTTTGGATAAAAAAGATTTTTTCTTTTTCTTTTCGACGAAACACACCCAAAAAAGCTGTTGGCCGTTATTCTGGACCTTCGACAAGACTTTCCAGTTAAAAAACAGAATTTTACAAAACATAGAAAGATGCAACACTGAACCCAACAAAAACAAAAAAACGGCAGAAATCTTTAGATACATTTTTTTCTTTACACTGTTTAGCTGCACTGGGGTTTTTCCCAAAACTGGGAGCGATGGAAATGGCGAGGCAGTGCTGGGAATCATGGACGGCAATGGGAAAGTTTGACTCCTTGCTTCCACAGCTGGAATGGGCAGGTGGAGCTGAGAGGGAGAGAGGGGGGGGCGAGTATAGGGACGGAGCCGGTGTGCTGACGGACGGTTGAGATTTGGAGCTGAAGAAAACCAAATGCATGCAAAATGACGCCCCCACCCCACCCCCCAACTTTTCTCTGGCGAAAGGCAGCAGTGCCCGGTGGCTTGGCGTCAGCTGGCTACGCTCAGTCGGTGAATCTCTGGCAGGCCTTTTTCCAGCGGCAGGCGGTGCACCACATGTCGCGGTTCTCCATCCCGTACACCTTGCGGCACTTCTTCCCCTCGCCGCGCACCTTCCGACTGCGAAGAGGAGACACGGAGAACAACGGGTGTTTGTAAAAAAGCTTATGAAGTGGATTAAGTAAATCAGAGGTTCAGGCTCAGCTTCCTAATCATGACTTCTTTTTATATTTAGAGTCATTGACCTAATTTGTAAGATTCAATATTTACATTTGACCTCTTTTACCAAATAGGACGTTTTAACTTCTCATGGTCTGATCATAGCAACGTATCATATTAGCTGCTTTAGCTCTTTGACTTGTTGTGTCTTTTGTCTTGGTGTTTAATAAAAACTACGTAGGTGCTGTACCTGAGGGCGGTGGTGGCTCTGGGAGGGGAGGAGAGGACGGCGATGGTCTGGGAGCGCTGTTCACCAAACCCCTGGCTTTTACTGGGAGACACCTGCGGAGTGGGTCAAATCACGATGATCAGGAAAATCTCAACACAGAAGCATGGATGTAATCTTTTATGGGTTAAAGATTCCTCACCATGCTCCCGGTGAAAGTGACGGGCGGAGACTGCCAGGAGATGCTGAAGCTGGAGCTGTTGGTTGGAGTGAAGCTGGTGGAGCCCGAGCCGGCCGAGTTACTGTTGCTGGACGGGATGGACACTGGAGCTGTGGCCTGGAGGCAAAGGTCAAAGGTCAACATGGATTTACTTTCTGCTGCTGGTGGCAAAACAGGACCTACATCTGTGGAACTGCTTTCTGCTTCAATTCAAAGCTGATATCTGAAGTCTTGTCCTGACTTTTCATGTGTTTTGTTCGCTGTGATGTCTGCCTGAAGCTTTGCTCACTAGTGTCTGAGTTTGTGTGAATGCCTTTCATTTATAAGAAACAACAATTGTTATTATTTGTCTTCAACAGGAGTCAAGTCCCAAACTATTTTAAAATAATTTTACTCTTCAAATCATCAGAATTTCAAGAGCAGTCTTTAGATTAGTCTCACATTTGAAAACACCTCCTTCAGTTCTGCACTTCACTACTGAGAGCAGTGTGGCCATACACCTGTAGTCACATTGTTATCAGACTCACTGATGGATTGTGTCTTCATTCCACCTGCGATAACTTGTTCCAACCTGTTGCTGTGTGTTGTTAAACCACATCTGTTAGCACACCTGCTAACACCAACCAGGGACCACAAGTCGCTGTGACATCATTCAGTTCTTTTTTTACTTATAATCACGATAATCAGGAACCTGCCAGAAGTGTGTGAGAGACAATATGTGCAATTTGTGTGTAGATGAGTGAGCTGCGGTGTGTGTATTGATCCACAGTGCATTGATTTCTTACCTTCGGATGTACATTGACCTTAATTCATGTAAAGTGTGTGTACATGAGCGCACGCTCACCTGGTAGGCGTGGTCCGTGTGGATGAGGTAGAGAGCGCTGGGCGCCGAGCGGCTAAGCGGGGTGGTGCCGCCAGCGTGAGGCTCCTTGGGGTCGGTGGGCTGCTGGGGCCGTTGGGTGTCGGGCGGCTGGCCGATGGGAGGGAGAGGAGACGGGGGAGGAGGAAGAGGGGGAGAGAGGATGGAGGGCGACACCGGGGACAGGCTGCTGAGCCCGTCGGCCACCGAGTCCGTGTTGAGCTTGATCTCCGTGTAGTAGAAGTCCTCCTCGCCGTCGCTGCAGTCCGAGTCACAGCTGCGTCTGGAGACAGAGGAAACGTGTTGGGATTGTTCTTGGACCTGCATGTGTGTGTTTTGCTGGCTGGGTGTGGTCTCCTGGGGATTTGAGTGGACAGTGTGTGTGTGTGTGTGTGTGTGTGTGTGTGTGTGTTTGAGTGTGTGTTGGTGTCTTACCCCAGGTGGATGGTGCGGATGTGTCTCTGGATGCCGGCGGCAGTGCTCAGCACTTTGCCACAGTTCTTCCACAGGCACTTGAACATCACCTTCATTGAGTTCTAAAAGGGAAAAACAACAGCAGCTCACAGACGTGTCCGCGTTGACCGAAAGAGGAAATCAAGGAAATCCGTCCAGTTGTTTTTGTTTGATTTAACTTACAAACAAACAAACAAACAAACCGATAAACAAACAGAAGGGACTAAGTCATGGCGTCCTTGGCGGAGGTAATAAGTACAGTGGAGTGAGGTCAATTAAAGTGGTCAATCTTCTACTGACAAATATTGATAAGGTCACATTGTCAATGTCAGTTGTGTCAAACTCCATCACTTAGCACAGAATGTATTCATGGTCACAGTTTTGTTGATGATTTCGATGCACGCTGACAACAACTCAAAGAAACTTCACACTATATTCTCTCACTTCCACCGTTCAGATTGAATGTGACTAATGAACCAACTTCTTTTACGGTAAAATGTATCTATGGGGCCATTCTGAACATACTTTTCATTACAAGGCCACAGTGAGTCTCTCTCTGGTTGTGAGCAGGCGACGCTCTTGTGTCTTTTATCTCTCGCCTGTAATTACACCATCGGCCTCCTAGTGAGACTATACATTGTTTCTCATGGAGCGACAACAAGCTCTGTCTGCCCTCTCCTCCGAGCCATCAGACGGGTGGTCTTACAGGCCCGTCTGTCAAACTATTGTTGAGGTGGATGGTTTTGTTGTTTTTTTTTAATTTTCCTGCTGCTTGCAAAAACACACACACACACAACAATCATCTGTCCCCTGTGCATTGTTTTGTCTTTGGGTAACAAAAGCATATTTTGTGTGTGTGTGTGTGTGTGTGTGTGTGTGTGTGTGTGTGTGTGTGTGTGTGTGTGTGTGTGTGTGTGTGTTATTCCCCTTAAAGACGCATTTCACAGTTAATTAAATGGGTGGCTTCACACGGCATTGTCTTGCCAAGAGAGAAGCACGAGGGGGGCATACAGATCATGTGAGACCTTGGCATTGCATGTATATATTGTGTGTGTGTGTGTGTGTGTGTGTGTGTGTGTGTGTGTGTGCAGGCAAGTCAACAACATTGTAATCAAAGCATTTATAGAAACTGTTTATTCTCCGTCCACACTTCATTCTCTATTTTCTCTCGTTTGTTTCCTGTAATTCCTGCTAGTCCCTCTTTTAATTCTTCATCCACATCCCTCATTTTCTCTTTCCCCAACAATGTCTCCTTTTCCCTTTGTGATAAGTCCCCAATTAACACAGATACAGATGCAGTGTGCTGAAGCACAGCTCACCCAAGAGTCTTTATTGATTTTTTTTTAAAGGAGCCATGGAGCCACGGCCGATCTTTATGTTTGCTGTAGCGGGTATTAAAATCATTACGGCAGTTGTGCAGCGGGTGCATGTGGAGGCTGAGGAGTAATTATGAAGGGCAAACGTCTGGGGACAACACACACACACACACACACACACACACACACACACACACAAACACACACGAGAGCGAGGGGGAGGAAAACACAGGAGAGTGCTGGAAAAATAAAATAGGAGGGAGAGATGGATGATACTGACAGCGAACCACAAACTAGCGCTGATAAGGAGAGCGGGAGACAAAGAAGGAGAGCAAAGCAATATACATGTGAAAAAATAATGAGTGACACTGAGCAGTGGATGTGATGAGCTGTCAGTGGTGTGTAGAAATGAGACAAGGCAGAGCGATAAGTGAGGAGAGTAAAGTGAGTCTTCATCTATGTGCTTATAACAGTCTGGAAGACAGAACCACATGAGGCTGCGTGTCCCTTCCTGTCCCATTTTCATCTCTGCCTATCACCCAGTCAGAGTCAAAACTACCTCTATAACTTCTCTGGTTAATCGAGCAGCCTGTGTGCATCTGACAGTGTCTCAAACCCGAGCTCCTCACCCCTCCCTCATCCACAGATACGCCTGCCATCAGGAGAACTGCTGCCGCTCTCCTTTAAACTCCTCTTTAACATGTGACTCTTGACAGCGGAGCACTCATGAAATAAAATTCCTGCACTCCTGCTGCAACTATTTCAAGGGTACGTGTGGTCAACAAACAATTTAAATTTCCTAGAAACTGCGAGATTGGACGTGGTAACTGGGCAATTTCACAGGAACTTGCAACCCGAGGGCAAAATAGCTTTTTAAAATAACTCCTCAGAGGTTTATTATTCTTGAGAGCTGCTCAGACTCCATAAAAACCTATGAACGTTTTCTCCACTTTGGCCCTCCAATTCACACGGAGCAATTATTCCCAGAGCATTTTATAAGTCTAAAATCAAATCTCTTCCCAACCAAGGCAAAATGTAGTAACTATAAAAAAAACTTACCACTAAAAACTGAGAAAGATGTTTTTAGTGGTAACGCATTCATGTTACATCTTCTTAGGAAAACATTTTTATAGATCACGATTCCCACTGATCTGAACAGATGTCACGAATTCCAATTCCAATTTAAAGTCAGTTTTAAACAAATATGTAATTTCTGCACTTTGCATAAATGTCAGCTCCAAATCTTTATGTAGAAAATTGTAGGCGGTTCAGACACGACATCTTTCTGGTTTCAAACCCACTCTATACTGAGTTCATGGTATAATCAAATTTGTACTTCATATTTGTTTAGCTCATTAATAAAATAATTTAAGAAAAACTCAAGCATGACCGTATAGTTGTATTACAAATGCAACACACATGAGCTTTGAGAGGAATGACGGTTTAACAAGGGGTCTCCTCTGTGCCAGGTAATGACTGTCATGAAATGTTTTCACAGTTTCCAACTAAAAGAGGATGAAGAAGTGATGTTTTGTGTTTCAGTGTGGATGGAGGCATTATCTCCGCCAAGGAGGTTATGTTTTCTGTCAGTTGGTTTGTTTGTTGAACTTTCAAGAAACTTGTTGGAGGGACTCGAAATGGGCAAAGAAAGAAGCAACTGGGCAAAAGGGGCCGATCCAGGAGTTTTTTCACTTTCTTGGTGAAGGTTTGCGTTTGAATGAGTACCAATCTAGTTTTCAAATTATAATAATGAATGTTTACCTATTTATTTTTCAATCACAGACATTCCTTCATCTGCTGATTCACCATGGTTTGTTTTCAACAAATCATTCAAGCTTTCTGGCTCAGAGATGTTCTGCAGTATTCACCTTGCGCTTGCGAGGGATGGGCTCATCGAAGAGCAGACTGCTGCCGTCCTGCTCATCCAGGCTCGGGTCTTCGGGTCCTGCAGGGCCGGGCCCCACGCCGCCTAGGCTGGGTACTCTGAAGGGCTTGAAGCTGTCGGCAGAGAGCGGCGGGGAAGGTGTGGAAGGGTTGGACTGGTCGCTGGGGGCAGACCAGCTCCAGTAGCCCCCTGAAGAGCTGTTGCTTGACGGGGTAAAAGGTCCCACTGAGCCGTTGTCCTTCCACGAACCACTTAGACCGTCTGAGAGGATGGAGGCAAACAGCAAAGGCAGGAATGGGAACAGAGGGGAGGCAGAGTTAATAAAACAACTGTATTTAACTGGGTAAATTCCATGGTTTCAGACAGAATAATACAACGTCACATAAACCAATAAAAGAACTGAGGAAGAAAGGAAGAACACTGAGTCACAATCAACCACGACGAAACATGTGGGCCTTCCTCTGTCAATGATGGGAGATCAAGACTTTCAATTAAGTTCACACAGCTTTATTTGCACCTCACACAGAAGAGCCTCGCAGCTCGACTTCTGACTGTGACACAAGAAAAGAAAGGTTACTTCCTTGTTCTGTGATTCCTCTGAGATGTTTCCAAGGCCTTGTTTTTCCTTTTTTCAGATCAAAGAAATGCTTCTTTTGAATATGAGCTACAAAAGGTATTTCACCTCGCGAAGCGGGAGGCTGGGGAAAACTTTGGGCTGAGCCTGTGTGTGTAAAAGAGTGTGTGACAGAGTGTGTGAGTCAGGGAGCGTGAGGAGCAGATGCAGTTTGTTTGGTTTAACGGGACTCCATCTTGGCGGGGTGTCTCTCGTCTCAGACTTGCTTCTTTCTTTCCTTCAGCAGGGTTTTACATAAAAGAGGAAGTGGCTCACTAACAATAAGGGAACATCTCATATGCGTTTGATTCGGTGGCATAGAAAAGTAAATAAACAATAATCTCCATAAACAGATTCTTCCTGTGAAACTGATCTGCATCGGCTATCGAATTGTTTATTTATCTGCATTCATATGCAGATGGCTGTTAATAGAGATAATGTCTTCTGGATCTAAAACACCTACAAAAAGTATCACAGTTTGTGTTTTGTGAGGAGAAACTTGTGTGATAATATTGATATTGTCTACAGCGGAAGCCGTTGCTCTCAGAGGCTGATACTTTGTCAGATGACAGCTGATGGGCTTTGAGATTGAGTAACGAATGACCCTCGAAAAGCCACGTTATCTGTCAAACTACAGGCCGAGACAGTAGGTGTCCAGAATCTTTCCCACAGACAAGCCTGAGTGAACTGAGATCAATTCTGACACAGTTATCAGTTCCATGTTGGTCTTGTTTGAAATTTTATTACAGCGTCCTGATATCTGTGTCGTTGAGAAAGAACTGCAGCCACACAGAGACACTACAAACTATTCATGCCGACCAAAAGTAGCGTTGAATGCACATTAACATAAGTACGATGCAACTGAATGCATTTAAGACCTAGTGTGTAATATCTGAACATGTTTTAATCTTTTTAAGACCCTGTAGAAACCCTAATACAGCGTTCAATTTAATTAAAATGTAATATGGTCTCAGAAAGAAATCAACCATGACACTGAGTTTGGCTTCCAACTGTGTGCATTGCACATGAGAACCTACTGTGTCCACTCATGTCAATGCACATTGTATGATCTCCAACAAGTGCACGTGGGTGTGACATCTGTATGACTGCATTAAAATGAAACCGTCGGTTTAAAATCTACTTTGTGCATGTGTGCATGATGTATGTGATGTTCACTTAACATATGACCGGATGTGCATGTGGGGCTGTGATAGCACGTGCATGGTGGTTGGAGGGTTGGCTACACTGCTTGGTTGAATGGACAGCCTGGTTGGTTGCACAGACTATCAAAGTAGTTGCATGTGATTGCAGCTACAGCTGCCACCGTGAGAGAGTGAAATCCAGACTCCGTGCTTTGAGCAGAATCCTAAAGCACAGCAGGAGGTGGCAATTTTTCAGCCGCAGCTTCCGCACTCATTCTCACAAGATAACAGTCATGAGGGAATGAGAAGTGTGTGTGCAGCAAAACACACAAACGACAGGCTTAGGCTCAGATTAGCTTTTTTTCTGGTGATGGAGATGGAAATGAAAGAATACATCAAAGGCAAAGATTCATCTTAATCTGTGGAATTCAAAGTATGTGGTTTTTTGATATTTCTACCTCAACACTCATTCAGCAGTTGTGACACTCACCGCTGACTTTGACAGGCGGACTCCTGACCAGTGGGCTGGTGGAGAGGCTGGTCAGTACCATGGCGGCTGTCACCTTGTCCATGTCTGCTTCCTCCTCCGACCGCCTGTAAAAAAAAAAAAAACGCAGAAGAAAATGTTGAGAACTACAGTCAAATACACAGAGAAAGACTAAAACCCATCATCACAGCAAAGACTTTACTACTGTAGCACCTGTCCAATACAGAGAGTTTGAAACAGAGCCACTGGTTCCTGTGGACTATGATGTATGAGGGTTTATGTACTTGCTTGTATGTGAGGTCATTGCTATTCTACTTGGATCCCTAAGCGAGCCGAGCAGGAAAGATCAAACAGAGACAATACAACTTGATACATGAACTTGAATAAAGGAAAATGAAGCAGTATTTTCACGTCCTAAATCAAACCCTCAGTGGAATTTGTATGCAACAAGTCATTTACCCGTCACACACCCGTTTAAGTGATGAACTGCACGACAAGTGATCGTTTTCAGAGATGGCAACAGATGCTATGAAACTATCAAACTCTGTGTGCAAAGAAAATGGTTTGTAATGTGAGTGGGCCCAAGAACACAATGAGTCTTCATTTCACTACGCCAGATGTTTTCTGCCAGACCTTTTGAGTTTAAACTCCCTCAGCTTTACATACTGCTGAGGTGTCTACAGCATAAGCTGTTAATTACATTAAAGTTAAAGCGTTTGGTGTTTTTTTTGGTCCTTTGTGGGAAACTGGTGCGATCAACCAGACACAACAGCGGAAATGCTTCTGTCTAAAAAACGTCAAACCAAATTAGACTGATGTGGGTATTTTATCTGCAGTACAGCTGCACAGTACACACGCTAGCTGATCCATATGACAGACTGTAACTACACACACACACATGCATGTATTTGTCTCTGCTAATTGGTGCAGATAAAAAGCACAGAGGAAGACAGGCATCTTAATCCCCTCACATGTATTCCTCAGAGAGAAGCAAACCCTGTGATCAAAGGGATGCCAATAGCTTCACTACTGACAGTACCTACTGAACATGCTCACTATTAACGCAACAAGCAATGTGTTTTGTTCCTGCATGCATCTGTGCAAGTGTGGTGACGGAAGTGGCAACATGCTTTCACCACGGCAACAATTTAAACTCCAACAGGACCCGACTCAAAACACACTACACATCTAAAACCAACAGTGGAGAGGCTTCAGAACAGCAGAGGGAAACTGTCCGAGTGGCCCAGTCGAAGCCCAGATGTGACTCCCAATATTTATTGTTCAAATGGCTTTCAGGCGCAGATGCTCCACATCCAAGAGGACTGACTTGGTAGGCTGGTGTGGCAAACTAACAGATGGATTTGAAATGACTTTGAAGACTAAGACAAGTTAAGTGTAGTGACTCAACAACAAAGAACAAACAGAAGTAGAAACATTTTTAAGCTTTGTAATCAAAAATGTTTTCAGTGAAGTTGTTACATTGTTTGGACTGTGACGTGATGAAGAGTTGAAATGTTCCAACAGCCAGCGGCCTGTCAGAAAATGAATTTACCAGCTCATCAGTCTAATAAAGCTGACTCAGGTTACAGGGTGAACTGTGATAACTTTGATAAAGTGAAGTAATAACCCTTTTTTTTTTATTTAAAAAAAATTTGACCTTTTTAGTTATTTTTGTTAACTTGAGTATTTATATAAAAGCTGTTACAACTGATCACGGGACATGCTCTATTAAAAAACATTTATTGACAACAAGTTAATATCACTTTACATGATTTTTACTTAATCTGAAGCAGAACATTCGTTGGTGAGTACAAAGGAATATTATCTCTGCACTACAGTTAAAATTGTAGACAGACTCTTCAACGATTGTCTCAAAATTAATGCGAAATCCATTAAAAGTTTAGAGAAGAGAAGCGAGGGTTAGCTAACAAAGAGCCTCGTCCTCCATTAGCTGATGTCTAATTTATTACCCTTTCCACTGTTGAATATGATGTCATTAGAGCCTCC